>JAHLJT010002630.1:108742956-108793704 GCA_031308135.1 Acheta domesticus | reverse complement strand
TATCCTTGAAAGACTTTAAAGTGAGTAACTTCTGAAAGGTCTATGCTTTGGAAGTGAAATTCGTTGTTGTTGGTTTTTCCCTCTCTTTTCTTTTCTTTTTTCCTTCCTTCCTTCCTTCCTTCCTTCCTTCCTTCCTTCCTTCCTTCCTTCCTTCCATCCTTCCTTCCTTCCTTCCTTCCTTCCTTCCTTCCTTCCTTCCTTCCTTCTTGCCTGCCTGCCTGCCTGCCTGCCTGCCTGCCTGCCTGCCTGCCTGCCTGCCTGCCTGCCTGCCTGCCTGCCTGCCTGCCTGCCTGCCTGCCTGCCTGCCTGCCTGCCTGCCTGCCTGCCTGCCTGCCTGCCTGCCTGCCTGCCTGCCTGCCTGCCTGCCTGCCTGCCTGCCTGCCTGCCTGCCTGCCTGCCTGCCTGCCTGCCTGCCTGCCTGCCTGCCTGCCTGCCTGCCTGCCTGCCTGCCTGCCTGCCTGCCTGCCTGCCTGCCTGCCTGCCTGCCTGCCTGCCTGCCTGCCTGCCTGCCTGCCTGCCTGCCTGCCTGCCTGCCTGCCTGCCTGCCTGCCTGCCTGCCTGCCTGCCTGCCTGCCTGCCTGCCTGCCTGCCTGCCTGCCTGCCTGCCTGCCTGCCTGCCTGCCTGCCTGCCTGCCTGCCTGCCTGCCTGCCTGCCTGCCTGCCTGCCTGCCTGCCTGCCTGCCTGCCTGCCTGCCTGCCTGCCTGCCTGCCTGCCTGCCTGCCTGCCTGCCTGCCTGCCTGCCTGCCTGCCTGCCTGCCTGCCTGCCTGCCTGCCTGCCTGCCTGCCTGCCTGCCTGCCTGCCTGCCTGCCTGCCTGCCTGCCTGCCTGCCTGCCTGCCTGCCTGCCTGCCTGCCTGCCTGCCTGCCTGCCTGCCTGCCTGCCTGCCTGCCTGCCTGCCTGCCTGCCTGCCTGCCTGCCTGCCTGCCTGCCTGCTGCCTGCCTGCCTGCCTGCCTGCCTGCCTGCCTGCCTGCCTGCCTGCCTGCCTGCCTGCCTGCTGCCTGCCTGCCTGCCTGCCTGCCTGCCTGCCTGCCTGCCTGCCTGCCTGCCTGCCTGCCTGCCTGCCTGCCTGCCTGCCTGCATGCCTGCCTGCCTGCCTGCCTGCTGCCTGCCTGCCTGCCTGCCTGCCTGCCTGCTGCTGCCTGCCTGACTGCCTGCCTGCCTGCCTGCCTGCCGGCCGGCGGCCAGTCGCCGCGTGGCCCGTGTGTTTAGGGGACACTTTCTACCGCTGCCGCCGCCGCCTCAAGTGCTCTCGTTGCCTGCTTAAGGCCAACTGCGCTCCGCCTCGTCCCGTCCCGTCCCCGTTCCGCCCGCCCCGCCTCGCCACCGCCTCGCCCCGCCACGCCCCGCCACGCCCCGCCACGCCCGCCTCGCGCCCCACCCCGCCCCGCTCATCCCCGCCCATCCCGCCCTGCCCGCCCGTCTCGCTCCGCCCCGCCCCTCTCCACCCGCCCTTCTCCACCCGCCAAGCTCCACCCCGCCCCTCTCCACCCCGCCCTTACTCCACCCGCCCCGCTCCACCCTGCCCCGCTCCACCCGCCCACTCCGCCCCGCCCCGCTCCACCCCGCCTCACTCCGCCCGCTCACTCCGCCCCGCTCCACTCCGCCCCACCCCCCTCATTCCACCCCGCCACGGTCCACCCCGCCAAGCTCCGCCTCACCCACGCCGAGCCCCACTCTACTCTGCCCCTCCCCGTCCCGTTCGCCCTCGCCCTGCCTTGCCCTATCAAGCTACCGCTGGCCCTGCTTGTTCTTGACGCATCTCCCCCCCGAATTTTTCGGGCCTTAACGAATCGACATCTAAAAGAGGCCATCCATAAATTACGTGAGGCGATTTTCGACCCCTTCTTCCCCCTGGTGAGAAGTGGTGAGATTTGGCTCAACCCCCTCCCCTTCTCATCTCATGCAAAGTTTTCAAAATGCATATTTTAAGTAAATACGTTAATTTGTGATTGATTGCGTCTAAAAACAGTGCAAAAATTCATTGTACTTCGTCCACGGGGACTCAATTGGTCGCAAGAGTGACTTCTGGAACCAACATGTGCCTACGATTTCCGCAGATTCATCTGCTCCTTCAACTCGCTGTGATTCAACCACTCTAAACCGTGTCGCGCTTGCAGACAGAAACTCAGGAGCTCGACGTGTTACGATCCGGGAGGGCCGCACTTCGCGTGCTGGTGCACTGTGGACCGCACGTCGGTGCTCTGCAGCTCTTGTGATAGATGAAAAGTACTGTTTAACACTGTTTTTAGTGAAAAAAAATCGTGCCGAGACACCCTCTCCCCCACGTAAGATTAGGTGAGATTCGCTTGATCCCCCTCTCACCCCTAAAGGCCTTCACGTAATTTATGGATGGCCCCTAACTTACCCTTTATCTTCCTCTCTCACGGAATGTCACTGTCGCTATCCCCTCTTACTCACTCCGCACTGCCCTGCCCACTACCGCTTGATCCGCTACTTCCTGATCCACCGGCTCGTCTCCACCCACCCACTCTAATCCAGTTTTTCCTCCCTTTCCTTCCGCGCCGGACAGCTTGCCGGTTCACCTTACTCTCCTCTCGCACCTTTCTACTTTCCCCGTATTGCTTGCTCCGATTTTCAGTCGTCATCTCAAACCAGATCTTGACACAATCTTCGTTTCCGCTCCTTCGTGTCCTACTCATCCTGCTCGGGTCCTCCATCCTACCACCTGCACTTGTTGATCATCATCTCGCGACTCTCTAGGCCAGGGCTGTCCAACTTGGAAGGTCTTATGGGCCACATATAAAATTCTAGTAGAGCCGCGGGCGCACCATAATTTAAGATGGTTTTTACCCTAACTACTGATCTTATACTGAAACAAATATTTAAAACTTCAAAAGAAGAGAAGAAGTCATCATTACGAGATTAAGAATCGGTCACTTTAACCTAAATTACTGTCATCTGTTCAAAAATTCCAACCCTGAACCCTGTCGTAAATGTGGCGCTACCTGTCTACTCCTCATATTATTCTCGAGTGTCAAGGACTTGATAAAGTTAGGAAATCATTAAAAATAGAAGGAGCTTATATTCACTGTTCAAATCAGAAGAAGGTTGTAAAAAAATTTGAAATTTCTAGAAATAAGTAAATTGTTTAAGGTAATATAATAATGATGTAAATTTTGTTACGATATATTGCTATAATGCTTATGGTGCAATGTTACCACTGCTTGTAACCTTGTAATGTAATGTACTGATGTAAGCAAAACGAGGTCGCTGATGACCTGAGCTGTTATAAAGCTACCATAAATAAAAAAAATATTAGATACTTTATTCAACATACTTAATGATTAATGTACATACAACTAGAAAATTAATATATCATTAAATAAAAATCAGGACGAATTGTGCAATTGTATTGTATTTGGTTCGAATAATAAAATTGTTCAAAGCAGTCGCGGCCGCACAAAAAGATCCGGCGGGCCGCCAGTTGGAAAGGCATGCTCTAGGCGCTCTTGTCTCGCTCGACTTTCTGTTTTCTTGTTTTTTTGTGTCTGCGCTTGCTCATTCCGGATAATCAAGCTGAACCGACTGGATCCTTGTCCCTGCCTTACATGAGTATTCTCGCGCATCTCACGACACACTTTTCCTGCCCGACATTCGTTTTGAGAATGGTTTTTGACTTCTCCCTCTTCTTCACCACCTTGACTCCTTTATTGAACACGCTTTTCCCGTTAAAACCTCTCTCGCACACTCTTTGCGTACTATTGCGTATGTACTGCTCCTCGATTCCTTCTCGACAACTCTTCATTCTAACGTCTTTCTTATTTGCCTTCTCACCATCCTTATTTTAGTTCAGTCGCCTCTAATTCGTATACTTTCAATTTTTGCCATCATGAATTTTCCCTCAACTTCTCTCTCTCTCTTTCTCTCTCTCTCTCTCTCTCTCTCTCGCTCTCTCTCTCTCTCTCTCCAATCTTTACTTTTTTGACGTCTATTTACATCTTTTCTTCCTGCCTCTTCCTTTCCTGCTACATGCCTCCCATACTATCAGTGATTTGTAGTCAGCTTTCTACCATTGTCTTTCTTCCCCTCAATCTCGTCCTCTATCTCCTTTTTTTTCTCTGGCTCTACCTCAGCCTCCTCCTCCATATCTCGTTTCTCCACCTCTTCTTTGCTTCTTCCTTTGCCGCCCCACCTTGCTTCTTCCCCTCTTTGACTTCTCCCCTTCTCTGCTCCCTTCTGCTTGTTGTCCTCATCTTCCCCTTTCCTCGACCACTGCCACTTGTTCGGTGCTTCTCTACCTTCTCCACCTTCCACTCTGTTCTCTTCCTCCTCCTCCTCAATTCCCCACTTTCTTTACTTCTCCCTTCCCACCTCCACTTTCTTCTCTTCCTCTTGCTCGTCTCGTACTCTACATCCTCCACTTCCTCCACATTCTGCTATTCTCCCTCCTCTACCTCTATCGCTTCCTCGTTTGCGCCTCCTCTTTATTGCATTCCATTTCCAACTTCTGCGAATCTCGCCGGCAACATTGTTGCCTCTGAAGCATCGGTGATCTGGAGTTTCCCGATGTTATGGACCGTGCACGATGCAAGATCTCCTCCTTACATTTTCTCCCCCCTCCCTCTCCCTTTACACGTACGCACCTCACCGACTTGCCCACACTGTCACTCAAATCGGAAACTTAGAGCTTTTATCCCGGCTGGGCCGTTTATCCCTCTGGTTCAAACCCGATCGAAATTTTTCGTACGCCGTCCTTCCTTTGGAGGGGAAGTAAAGCAGGCTGTCCCATGTTACAGATTTACTGCATGTAAAAAGCCATCAAGCCTCTGAGCTAAATTAATATCGTTTGTTTCGTCGACCAAGTATACGCTACTTGGTGAAAGGAGAATAGACATTTGCGTGGTCAGACGGTTGAGCAGGCCACATGGCCCGAGTTTCGCCACGTAAAACAAGGTATCATTGAATTTAATTGAATTTGCAAGGAGGAAACCCCAAGGCCAACGTGTACGTCGACACCGAAACCCACGTTCCACCTGGTGAGGAACATCGCTACCTTCCTGGATATAACACACTACGCTTACGGGACTAATCAATTATCTAAGTAGTTGACTCTCACGAATCAATACATAATCTCTCACTCTTCCTCTTCCTCTTTTCCTGTGCCAGATGCAGTGACCAGAGTGGGCCCATGGGAGCCATTCCCCCCCCCCAGGCCTAGAGTTTTCGTTTGACCAATGCTATTGTACTGAACTTATTTGGTAAAATTGGTTTAAATGTTTATTTATGTCACAATAATTCTATGTAATTATTATATAAATTATTTAAAAACTAAAATTTATTATATCGTGTACACACTACGTAATAAAAAACAATATAATAACATGTTTATTTAACATAATACAGGCTGTCCGGGGAGGAAACGTTGAAACTTCGAAAATAAGCTCTTAAGACAATTCTAAGCATATTTTGTGTAATAAACTACGTGCATATTTCGAATGGTTGAGCCGCAATAATCACTCTAAACTAATAGTTTATTAGACAAAATATGCTTAGAATTTTCTTAAGAGCTTATTTTGGAAGTTTCGACGTTTCCTCCCTGTAAAATGACCGGCTGGATCCGTCCCTGGCCAGGTGGGCGTCCGTTGGGCCTGCCTCCCATTCCCTCCGTGTCTCCGCCCCGCCCGCTCCTGCGCTCCCGCATGTTGATTGTACTTTCTTTCCTGCGCGGCGCGGGCCGTCGATGTTTATCTGGCGCGACCTCCATACGGCGGGAGCGCTCCTGCGAGCGGACTGTCACGCGCGAGGAAATCGGGAGCGCGCCATTGATCCCGCGCCGACCGCTTCATTAGGGGAGCTCGGCGCCAGGTGGCCAGCGGCCAGGCTGGGTGGGGGAAGTGGACTGATTGATTGGTCGTGATTCGGGGCGCGTCAACTACTAAGGTCATTAGTCCCGAAAGTGTAGTGCGCGTTTTTTCATCGTGAGGTGGCGGTGATCTTTCGCCGCTGGATGGCGAGATCCGGGGCCGATCTGCCGTCGACTAGCGGGGTTTTCCCCCTAACCAGGTATCTTCCACCACCGGGACAAGCTCTAAGCTCTCGATTGGTTTCCCGGCATGTGTGCTAGTGTAGTGCATGTTAGCGGAAATGTGTGTATGAGTGAGGATAGGACAAGAAAGGGGAAGGCCCGTTCGCCGGGTGTTAATCGGATAAACCATGGAAAACTACTGATCAGATCAGCCGGCCGCTCGAATTCTCCTCCAGACAGCGACTGAATTCGACCTTGCTGACAAGCCAGTGTCGAAAATTCTGCCGCTGTCGGGACTGGAACCTAGGACCTCCCGTTTAGAGGGACTGCAGTGACATCAGTTGATGCACTGAGCCATCGGCCAGGTTGAGGGAAGTGAGTTTTGAATTGTTGATCGTAGGTAATACCACGAGTGCTTTGGACATTGTCGATAAATCCCGGACTCGCGAAGCGACGAGGGGGATTTATCTCAGAATTTCCAAAGAACGAGTGGTTCTTAATAGGGCTATTCCACGAATGAAGTTATGTCCAACACAGTTCCAAAATGCGACAGATATTGAAAGTAACTGAAAACTATGTTAAAATCAAATTATTAAAAAAAATTATGTTATAGTACATACGCGGTTTATTGGATATCGACATAGCGATCTATGTTTACCTCCTCCTAAGATAGATGAGTCACAGTTTATGATTGGCCATAAGGGAGAAGTGGTAAGAAAAATCGGATAGAAAAAGCGATTAACTTTTTGAGATACCCCGGTCTGATAGGGGCACTTCGTATGTATAGTTAAACAATATTGGTTTTAATTTGATGAGTGGAATAGAATTAATTACTCGTCGGTATAGGCTGTTCGAGTACTCGAAATGTTGACTTTCTTTCTGTAGCACGGTTTCAAAACCAAATATTGTTTCAACTGTTTGATTAGTGTTTCCTGGCGAGTCAAATGCCAAAGTCATTAGTTCCGTGTGTGTAGTGCATGCTTTTTATCGCGGGCGGTGGTGATAGTTCCCCGCTGGATGCCATTCGCCTGGTACTGGTGGGAGAAACCACGGAAAACTACCGATCAGAGCAACCGGCCGCTGGAATTTTCCTCCAGAGAGCGGCCTAATTCGACCTCGCTATCAAACTAGTATCGAAAATCGTGCCGCCGTCAGGACTCGAAACCTAGCACCTCCCGGTCCTAGACACATCTTTTAATGTGTTAATGGGTATGTAATTAATCTTTACAGATAAACAATGTGTTATGTTTGTTTAATCATTTTTTCTAGTTTGTGTGTTACTAATATGCATCAGCTACTATTTCGGATTATTTTCTCATCAAAGTTTCCTTGATTGAAATTGTGTGTTGCCTCAGCTATTGATATTATTTTCTATTCGTTCCAAAGAGTATACGATTTTCGATGCAATTCTCTTCTCTGTAACGTTCTACGATATTACTATGTAATTAGAGAGGTTTTTATTTCATACATAAGTAGTATGGAGTTACTCCCTCTCCTCGTCGCACTCCTGCTAGCTGGCAATCTCTAATTTGAATCAATATGCTTTGTTGAGTAAATGAATTCGTTTTACATTTTAATATGAGGAAAGACTCAGAAATATAATTACTTATCTTTTATGTTGTCAATCGCGATGCTCCTTAATTTTTATAGGTATTCGATTGTACAAAATGTTATATTTTAAGTTTGTTGTGTCCTCTTTTAAGTGGTACTTTTTGAATTTGCTTGGGGCTAGCTGGCAACTTCCCTTGCCTGAAAGAGAATCTCGAGCATATGAGAGTCCCTTTCTTTTTCGTGTGTGAGGCGTTGCTTGGCATGACCACATTCTTTCTGGCAGCACGAAGTGCCTACGAAATTAACACGTACGTGGAATTTTAGACTTTCTCTCAACGTGACTCCGTGAGTGCGTCTAGACACACGGAACGTCTCCTTGAAGGAGAATCCGAGGGAGATTAACGCATGTTCCTGAAACGGCAGTACCATTTCAGAAATAAATGCTTTAGTGGCTCTGAACAAATTACAATTGTTAGCAAAAGTGAAATGATGATGTTTGGTGGTAGACTGAGTACATATGGATTGTGGTGCAATATTGAATGAAATGGCTGCCCCTTAATTATTCCGACGATAAATTTGTATAGATTCTTTTTATTGTTATTTCAGGAAGTTGATTCTATATGTTTGCTATTGAAAATTTTCGTTTTCGAGAAAACTCTGATATCTTTGCTACTATTGAGCAAGCATTTCAAATACTCTGCGCTGCAGGGATACTGCACAAAAATATACGATAGGAAGCCGATAACAGTCAACGAATTCAAATAATCAAAAAGCTTCCACACGATTTTAGTAGATATAATAAAAGTATATATCTTGATACTTACATACAATTATGTTTTTGAAGAAAATGTAAATAATATTTCACGTTCTTTGCATCTTCTTATGGATAGTTGTTTTTATTGTAAGCGCTCGTAACTACTTGTAATTTTTTCATGTAAATAGAAATTCGTAAAGAGATGTGTAATATTAAATACAAAAAATGATGAAATTATACATTTCGTATTTAATTAAATTTATGGAGATGACTCAGCACAACATTTATAATAAAATCAATGCTGTTGTCATTACAAAGCACTGTTTATGCACCTTGGAGGAATTAACAGAACACGCACTGACGTAACATTTTTACTAATAACCCCGTCAGGATATGATTTGCAGGCATCTTGTCAGAAAGTAAGTGCTGTTTTAGAAATGACTGGTCACTCCGGTTGCAATTTGATTCACAATATGCTTCATCATTCGTTATTTTCTGCTTTCTAAAGATGGAGGAGACCTCGTGGCCTGGTTCCTCTTGATTGATTTGAAAGCAACAGCTAGGAACCCAATTTGAACTTCCCTCCCGTCGACGTAATTGAAGCAATCGAAGAAAGACTGCTTGTTCACCCTTGAGCTCCGCCATTAGGTGTCGAAGTACAAATACCGACCTGTCCTGTGAAATACGCAAATAGAGTAAAAGCTTTCGCGTTATTCACCGAGAATTCCTTTCTTTTAATTCCGTCATTTGTTCGCTGGATTGATCATTCTTTCTGGACGCGTCAACTGTTATTGTCATTATTAATTCCAAAAATGTAGTGCATGTTATAACCGAGAGGTAGATGTGTTCCTCCGGCGCCGACCTACATATCGGCTTACAGGGTTTCCGCCTCTGTAGTGGGATTTTTCTCTCCGTGCCTCTATCAGGTAACAGCTGTGTACTGTTTCAATTAATCGGGAGCTTCAACGCCACCATAGTGACGTCACTGTGAGAACATATACGCCCCCCGATTGGATGAAACCGTCAACAGCTGTTACCTGACAGAGGTACGGTTGGAAAAATCCCACTACAGAGGCGGAAATCCTATAAGCCTATGTGAAGGTCGGCGCCGGAGGAACACATCTACCTCTCGGCTTATAACATGCACTATACTTTTGGAATTAATATGACAATAACAGTTGACGCGCCCAGAAGAATGATCAATCAATCCAGCGAACAAATGAAGGAATTAGAAGAATATGTCGCCTAACGAGTCACCACCCCTGTCGGGACAAGCTCTGCTCCCGATGATTATATGGTAGTGGTGCATGTAAGTCCGCTCTGTGTGTAAGGGCAAGGAAGAGGAGGAAAGACCGCTTGCGGTCCGAGGCCCGTTTGGTAGAATTCTGCTCCGGCATTCGTGTTGATCAGGGATGCCACAGAAATCCACTAGAGCAGCCGGCCACTAGATTCTTCATTGAGGCCTTTGGCCTCAAAATTTTTTCGTTTTAAGGCCCCAGAACGCTTCGTTTAGGAGTTAATCAACGATATAGATTCAAAAATCCTGGCATTATCTTTCTTTAGAGACCTCATTCATAAAGATTGGTTGCGTGTGAGACCCGCAAAGCGAAGGTTTACTACTGAAATAATATAGGCGACGTTGGAATGAACAAGCACACGTACGCGTTCAAGCAAGTGTCAGTTTTACCAGTGTGAGTCTGCTGCACGGAGTGCTTAACGGACCAACTTTCTCCTCCACAGGTTTAACAACACTCTATCCGGAACAGGTTTACATGCATGGGTTTTGGGATATGGGCCACCACAAACCCGTATCGTGAAGAAAATCAGGAGCTGTCGGTTTTGTTCGTGTTAATTTTTACCCGTACGCTTTCAACCAGAGTGTTGCCTGGACGGGTTTAACTGTTACGTGTGGAGACCTTCGCCTTCACCGCAACCTAGGATCCACTTTATTATTGTTACTATTCACTTCGTGGTTGCAGTGCTTGTGCCAAGTGCAACGACAGCTTATGTTCCCGAGCTCCGGTACTTATACTACGATTTTTCTAACTTTGTCTCTCAAGGCCCGTCTTCACGATGGAATATGTGACGGTATTTCCCGTCTTTCTCGGTCGTGACGCCAGATATCGCATGATCGCGATCGTATCACACAGTGCTTGCGATCCCGCGACTTCTAGCGGCACGACAGAGAACGACGCGAAATGCCGTGTGATATTCCATCGTGGTCATAGGGGCTTGAGAGGCAAAGTTAGCAAATCGCACTATACACTTCCATTTAAATGGAGGACGAATTTTGATCAGTTAGGATGCGGTTTTCCAATCGGGATCTTCAGTATCAAAAGTGTAAGTTGAACTGATCGCTGTAAATTCGCCTTATTTCTAAATCAGAGTACTACGCAATGGTCTTATTATCTTGCTAGCCTTACAGGTATCCGTTATCTTACCGCAGACGGCACACTTAGTTTACGTAAACAAATATACGAATGTATTATTAAGGTTGCAACGGACACATTCGGACAGTGTGAGTGGCAGGGCCGGCGGAGAGAAGGACCGGAAGTGACGCAAAGCATCCGCTTCGGTGGCGCAGTCGCTGCATCCGACCCGGATGTCCTGTAAGTGGAGTGCAATCCTCAGCTGTGTCTCGCTCCCAACGCGTAACGTTCAAGTTTCGGCAATGTTTGTGTTGTTGTTGTTGTTGTTTTGTGGTCGAAATTTCGAGGCCCGAATCTCGAAATTTCTCCGTGGCTATCTCCGACATGGGCTGTATTGAGAGTCATTTTCAAATATGGCGTAACATGAGCGCCCAGTGTTACCAAGAGGTTGTTTTTGTGTACTCCCAAGTGCGACGTCGGGACTGAGTGAGTGTTTCTTCTTAATTATCGCGTCAACTGCTTTAGCCATTAATCCCGTAAGTGTATTGCAAGCTAAAGTCAGGATGAGTCGGTGTTCCTTCCGCGAAAGTTGGTAACTGATGCCGTTCACGCCCTCTTGCTGTCCCAGCCAAGTATCTCCCCCAGCGGAAACGCGAGGTTGAGATTAGCTAAACACGTCCGAGTAATCTACCGAGATATGTGATAGTGTAGTGTATTCAAGAGCTTGTTTATTGGGAGAGGACTAGACAATGTTGAGGAAGGAAAGATCTCAGGCGGTTCGAGGCCCATTTGTAAGAGTACTGCTCCGGCTTTCGCCTGGTGTTGTTTGGAGAAACCAGGGACAAACTATTTACAGGAGCAGCCGGTCTATGGAATTCTCCTCCAGACTGCAGCATAATTGGACCTAGCGATATCAAAAATCTGCCACAATCGGGACTAGAAGATGTCTGGGTCAGATACACTATAGAGACGATGATAATACTGATCGGGAACGGTCGCAAAAAGGATTTCTGACAGTTTAGTAATGGTCATGTGTATTCGTATGTGGTTCACCGGTTCGGTGAAAGTTCGGTCAAATCCAATTAGGACGGGAATTGTCAGGTATTTAATCTTAGTGGTTGTGGTGGTACAACGGTTAGCGTATCGAGCGAAAAAATCCTTCGTACACCTTCCTTCGGAAGCGAAGTAAAGCCGGCTGTCCCATACTGTAGATTCACTGCATGTATAAGATTCTCAAGCATAAAAGAATCCTATGAGCTAAATTTAAAACTCCTGTTTCGTCGCCAAATGATACCTTCTTTCTCCGCTAGATGGTGAAAGGAGCGTAGTGAAATTTGCGTGGTCAGACAGCAGAGCGGCCTGATGGCCTGAGTCTCGCCACGTAAAATAAGGCGTGATTGATTGATTTTGCGGTGCATGTGGCCATGTTTCTTTCATAAGCCGTAATCGTGACACGGCAAATTGAGGATGTTCCGTTATTCGATAATTCAACGCCTCCGCCAGAGGTTCGCGAACTTAAATTAAGAAGCCCTAATCACTTGTGCGAGCGGTTTCGAAATGTTTTGGGCTTCAAATCATAAAACGCCTTTCATTCTCGCAAATAATGTGACGAGAAATTATATATTTAGAGATAAACAGTTCCGTTTAAATTTTAGACATTTCATTTTTTATTGTTCTTATAACTGTTGTAACGTTTCGGCTATACCTTAATAGCCATCTTCAGACATCTTTTATTTACACTGAGTTTTAACCATCTTCGGAGATATTTTCTTGCAAAATGGTATGGTAGTTAACTGCTCGTATTCCAACAACGTATTTAAGAGAAAGTTTAATTTTTTTTTAGTTTTCCAAATATTTTGAAAGAATACGTTAAAAATACAAATTACAAAAATGGTAAAAATTTAAACAAAACTTTCAAATAGATTTTTTTTTTCGAGACATTTTCAAATTGGTTCGTGAAAATTCCTCGAAATGTTGGCAATCACCTTTGTGTATTTACGATTTATCCTAGTTAACGGCAAATAATTGCTGCATTTCAAACGTTTTTAACCTATTGCCTGCATCGATCTTGGCGTCCATTCTATCTTATGTCTGTTATTATTCTTCGAGACCGCGTCGATCTTAGGTAGAAAAACTGCATAGAAAGGGAGAAAACAATTAAGTTTTGATTGACGAATTTTCTATAGTAAATGGGGAATAATAGACAAGAAATTCTGTAGTTGCTCATTCTTCTATTTTTGAACCCCCTGGTACCTCAAAAATCCTAGAGAGATGCCGGAGGTGGATGAAAACAAAGGATTACGGATCTCACGAAAATCCTTCCTAATTTGTTTCCTTCTTGCCCTCTAGCTGGACACATCATACAATATAAACCCCTGAATCAAAGAAATATATTCCCTAGAAAACTGCGTCCTACGGAGATTAATGACACGTGCAGTGTGAAGGGATGAGATGCTGTAAAGAACTGTATCCTATCGAGGTCTTCTACGAAGTAATTACCACAGCTTTCTGTTCCGGTATTCCGTGATGCTGTTCGTCACAACCCGCTTTCCTCGTTGATAACATCTATTATCTTATCGCGTTCGACCTCCCATTGTTCCTTTCCAACTACTCTTTCCATTGCACCTGCAGACGGCCCTTTGCGACAATGCCTTATCCAAGCTCCCTCCTTGGGCCTAATCATATTCTGCCTCTTCCTACAATTCTCAATTTGAGGTCCAAGGTAAACTGGTTCTGTACGCAAGTACACTATTGTCCATATTACCTTCTGCTGTCCGCTACAGGTAATCAGGGAAAGCAGTGATTAGAGCAGTAGACCTATGGATTTCGTTGCGGCAAGCGCCAGAAATTCCTCTATGTTAATCACACAAAGTTAATTTCTACCACCTTGGGAGAATCGAATCGGTCTCCGCGATACCGCTGGTGCATGCAGCCCATCAGAGTTTATGTTCGCCTCTACCTGAATTGCTTAAAATCTAACATTGTCTTTTTTTCTTCATAATTCTCTACTGTTGTATCGACTTAAAGCATTGAATAAAGCAACGAAAACACTTTTAACTGCCGACGTCAGTTAACGATTTTCCGTATTGCACTGTTAATATATTGATTTAATGCAATCAAACAGAGGAACGGAAAGTCAGAAAGGCCGGAGTCCGCTAGGGGTTTAACAACCGGTCGGCCGTTAAGAAAATCGAACAAAGAGGATTGTGTCAAAAGATAGTGTATGATAGCAGAAATTATTGTTTGTATATTATTTTTTCTTCCATGGAATCACCGAAAGTATTGATCTACACGCGGCCAATAACACAAATAACGGACTGGCCTACCGCATCGGTTTACGAACTTCAAACGTGTCTGGTTTTTTGGTGTTTTTCGGCCTATGGAATAATCGTACTTAAATACTTAGACTAATCGTAATAATTAAAAATCACTGGCTTGGGTGGCTCAGGGCATCAACTGATGTCCTTGCCTCTGACCGGGAGGTCCCAGGGTTCAAGCCCCGACGGTGGCAGGATTTCTGACACTAGCTAGATAGCTGAGTAGAATTCAGCCCCTGAGTGAACGAGAATTCTAGCGACGACGGGCTGCTCCAATCGGTAATTTTCCGAGTTTTTTTATCAACAGCAGGCGAATGCCGGAACAGTACTTTTACAAACGGGCCACGGACCGCGCGTGATCTTTCCTTCCTCTTCCTTGTCCTATCCTTTCCTCTTACGTACACGCGCGTTTTCATGCACTGCAATCCTACTCATGCCGGGAGACCAGTCTGTATCTTAGATTTTGTCCCGGCTGGGGTGAGGCCCCGCTGGTGGGAGATATCTGGTTGAGGAAAAAAACCGCTAGCTGACGGGGAGATCGGCGCCGTATCTCTCCATCCAGTGGGGGAAGATCACCGCTGCCTTGGGAATAGAAAACACACTTCTTCACTTCGTTGACGCGCCCGGAATCACCAACAGTCAATCAATTAACAAAATGCGTATTGGATGCTCTAAAGGGTCGTCCATAAATTTCGTAACGCAAATTTCGAGTATTTTCAATACCACTTCCCTATCTGTATGTAACGCAGCGTAACGCTGCCTCTGACCCCTCCCTCCCTCCCCCTTTAGCGTTACGTCATTTATGGATGACGCCTAAGCACGTGGTGAGCGTGGTCGTGTGTGAATCTTCGCCCCTGGCTGCATCCCGTTTCGTGAGTGCCCGACGGCGTTGGCGGCGGCGGCGGCGGCGGCGGCGGCGCCGTCAAAGGCGCGGAGAGGCTCGGCGGCGGCGGCGGCGGCCGCACCTCGCACGGGAGGAATGCCTCGCCGCGCGGCGTCGCGGCGGGGGAGGGGGAGGGGGCCGCTGGCGGCGAGCCAGGGCGCGCGGGTTCGACTCTCGGCCGAGCTCAGTGGCTCCGCCACCAAAGGAAAACGGGGGGAAAACGTACTCGATTGCAGTAGTGCTCAATGTAACCGCATCATCTAAAGAAAATGGGCATTCTGTTTTTTTTCTTTGTTTGTCAGGTCATTCAAATTTTAAGCAGAAATTAGTAGAAATAGGTATTCAAAAATTTTATGTGGATTGTACTATGTTTCCGATTGCATTACTTTCATAACTCAAGATTATGTTGCAGGTTGTAACTGTGAGCGAGGTGATGCATTTTTTTTTAGCGATGCTGTAGTTGGAATGAGCCTTACATATATTTACGTATATTTATCTATGTAGTCTTTAGTAGTCTTACATATATTTGTAGATAGTGAAATTGGGAAAATATTTGCCTCCAGATACTTATAGTGTGAGTTTTCTAACTCGGCCTCTCAAGCCCCCATGGCCACGATGGAATAACATACGGTATTTCGCATCTTTCTCTGGTTTGCCGCTAGAGGACGCATGATCGCAAGAACTGCTTGATAAGGTCGTGATCATGCGATATCTGGCGGCACGACTGAGAAAGATGAGAAATACCGTCACATATTCCATCGTGAAGACGACCCTTGAGAGGTAAAGTTAGAAAAATCGGAGAATGCTATTTTTTTTTTTTTTAATTTAAAAAGTAAAACCTTCAACATTAAAGAGCATAAAACGTTTTGGGAACCTGTCTTGTTTCCATCATCAGATACTACAAAACAATACAAGTCGTATGTTACTATACAGATAGTGTTTCATTTTTTATAACGTAGTGTCAGAATTTGCTAATGAGTCATGCTTCGAGTCAGGCTCAAAGTTTAAAAAAGTGTGTGTCCACTTATTAGATATATCTCTACGTATTAATAGTTATAGATAATTTAATTTAATGTACATAACCGTTAAGTTAGGCCGTGATATGCGAGTATATAGGACCATATTTAAACTAATCTAATTTCAGTATTACTAAGAGAGTCGTATCATAAGAAAAAGGAAAACATAATTTGAATTTATACCCGGGGTGTGTCACAATGAGGGTTGCCCTCGGCGAGGCTGTTACCTCCTGATATGATCCATGCCGACAAGGGTTTACTCTTTCAAATTTTTTATCTTCAAATCAAAGAAACTAATTCGAAATATGTGAATTAGCTTTAACATGAGTTATACTGGACTAGAATCTCTTGATTTCAGATATTCTTTAATGTACAGTCCTGAAACTGCAATCCGAAACATTGAACCTCGTAAAAGACCAAGAACATGCTGATTCCCTTTGAATTCAAGGTGTATCTGGTAGCTGGACCGCTGAAACGGAAATCAAAATTTTCAAATTAAAACATAAAGAAGTGGAGTAGGGTAAGGTTGCAATATAATAAATTGAGGTATTGTTTACGTACTACAATTTTGTGCCTTTTTCATTCATTTAGCAGACATTATTGTATATTTTGTGAAAGTATTTTGAGTTGAGTTGAGAACCGTCTGACGAGTAAACTGTGATATATTTATATTAGAGTGTGAGAGTTTTTGCCAATTCACGGTCGTTATTACGTAGAAACTAAAGGCATCAAGTGTTTGTAACTTAATACGGTAATTAATCTTCGAGTTCTACGACTTGGAACTTCGAATCTTTCAAGTTTGAAATTGGGACGTGTGTTAAAGGTGTGGGCAATATAAGCATGACGTCATTCTTAATGGTCGTGTTACAGTAGGTATCGTAAACCAGATAATAGCCTGCAATGAGTGCGAGCAATGGCGCAACCTGCTCATAACTCCCTGTGCGCAGGCGTGTTCTTTTTTTTTTCCATCGCACTCGACTTCTGTGAGCTCCAAAATCCCGATTAATAACCCGAAAGGTAAATTTTTAAGTTATCTCAATCGTAATCATAATAGGCTTTCCGCTAGTTGAGCCGATCCAAGCATTCGCCAGCGTTGTATTTGAGTTCTTTGGAACTTTTATCTTTCATTAATTCATCCAATGTGTGGGTTACATTGATTCCACTTCTTTTTCCAGCAGTGTATCGTTCCAAGACTTTCTCTTTACTCTATCAATTAGTGCCTTTCCGTCTTTAGTTATTATATTGAATCAGTCGTTACCATTTTTTTCAACTAATAATTTGTGTACTTTTCGAATTCCACATTTCAAATGCCTAATCGTTTTTTTGTTTTCGGTGATGACAATTTTTCTGTTTCAGACGTCAAAACCTTCCGCGCAAAGCACATGGCATCATTATTTTTTAGTTATCTCTCTCCACATTACAACATAGTAAATCTTATTTAGATATGTCAACTTTCCCAAACTGTTTCTTGTTTTGTTTCAATCTTTACATTGTTTATGAACATATTTACTGTTTCTCAAATGGAATATTATATCGTTCAGTAGTGAGCACTTTATAGATATATTTCCGCACATGCGCTGCTTAAAAATATGAACTAGCTTAATCTAAACATCGGAGAAGATACTCTAGGACAGAACCCGAGAACCCGCATCATGATTGGCTAAGATTTTGAGAAAGGCTTCAAATGGGAATGTATTCGAGTGGAGGACCAAGGATTTTTTCGCCCTTAAAAATTCGATCGGGTTTGAACCCGCGGACTTAGGTATAACAGTCCGATACGCTAACCGCTACACCATCGCAAACCGCAACCGCTGAGCCGCAATAAGCACCCAAAAATTGGTTTGAAAATATGCTTTTAGGCAAAAATTTGCATTCTAGAAGCATAGAAACACTGCAAAAATATGTAAATTGTTTATTAACTAAAGAAATGAATATATTCGTTCAGAAAGAAAAATTAATCGAGAAATAAAAAAGCACCCAATTTACACAATTCGACTGCTTTTTTATTTCTTGCTTCTTTTTTCTGTCTGAACAAATATATTCATTTCTTTTGTAAATAATTAAAAAATTACATTTTTCTGAAGTGTTTCTGTGCTTCCATGATGCAAATTTTTGCCCAGAAATGAATGTTTCAAACCAATTTTTGAGTGCTTATTGCGGCACAACCATTCGGAATATCCACGTAGTGTATTAGCCAAAATATGCTTAGAATTGTCTTAAGAGCTTATTTTCGAAGTTTAGACGTTTCATATCCGGACATCCCTGTGTGTGTATGTGTGTGTTTATATATTATATTTATATACAGATATATATATATATATATATATATATATATATATATATATATATATATCTGTACACTGCTGAGGTGATTGTCTTTCCTCCACATTAAATGATCACAGGTGTTGTCATTGCCAACAATACTGTAGTAGACATTTCACCGCAAACCCAATTTCGTTCCCATTTTTCGCGCGTTCTCACCCACAGGGCGTCGCCTCTGGAAGGCGCACGGTCGCCGCTGGGACGTCGCCAGAGGGTTCTGCCGTAGCTGCGTAGCGACGCATTCGCTAGGACGTGCGACGCGGCCTCTAATGCTATTCCGAGGAATAAATCTAAGCGCGCGCCTGCGCTGGCGGCGCGGCCGCAGGTGCAGGCGCATTGTGTATACAGGGTCATCGGAAAAGGATGCGGCCGCTGCTTTATACATCCTGCGAGCCTCTGGCTCGGCTTCTTGACGATCCGGTGAGCAGTGCCGTGTTAAGGCACGAGCCCGAGCTCCATGTTCAAAGTCCCCCGATAATTCTTAAAAAAAATATTTAACGCTAAATTTTTCAAAAATAAAATAAAAACCGTATAAAAGAGGTGCTGTATGATTAAACTATGCGTAAAAAATGGGCATAACGAAGTGATGTGACGCGCATTCATTGTTTAATATTTATAATATGGAATATTGCAGGTTGATGCATTTGTATTTTATATTGTGCAATTCATTAAAAAATTTAAACTATTTAATTTGTAGTTTTTTCAATGTAATTATAAATATGTTATTCTTACTTACTCGTATGTTTAAATTTTTTGTTTCAGTAATGTTAAATTGAAAAACTAAGATGCTTTCGAAATATTTTTTAAAAAAATACATAATATAATGTGACTTGATAGAATGTTTTTCAGCATCGCAATTCGGGGGGGGGAGGAGATCGGTGAAAGTAAGAATAGGGGCCCCCAAATGAACATAGGTGGCCGTCCATAAATTACGTGACGCAAATTTCGAGTATTTTCAATATCCCCCTCCACCTTGTAATGCCCTTCCCCATCTGTATGTAACGAAGCGCAACGCTGTCTCACACTCCCTCTACCTTTAGCGATACGTAATTTAGGAATGACCCCTTAAGCCCAAGGGCTCCCAATACTGTTAAGACGCCCTTGGGTTTGTTTGTTCCTGTTAACACGGCCCCCAGTGCTTTTAAGACGGGTCTTGAGGAGGTGAAGGAATATGGTGTAATTGAAAAGTCAGAAAAACTTTGAAAACATTGAAAACTCAGGGAAATTTTTTAAGTCCTCCTCCTGCCCACGTGGTTTGTGTTGGACCCTTTAAAATTAATTGTATCGGGCAAAGAATTCATTACGGTTCAAAATTCTGCTCTCGGTTCCTCACGTTGCTAATCGTTTTCTACAGGTCCAACTGGAAATCGTGCCCGTGATGCATACTGTATTGAATGACACCTGACATGTTAAGTTAAACATGTTGCCATTTTTTTGTTGTTTGTGTTGACCCCTTTCAAATTCAATATTTCTGACAATAAAATTGTAAGTTCAAAATTGTACTCTCTGCTCCCCACTTTCCGAATATTTTCCTGTTGCTCCAACTGGAAATGGTGCCTGTGATACGTTCTGTACTGACTGGCATTTGACGTGTTAATGTCAGCATGTTGCCATGGACTTGTAAAAATAAAATCTGTATTTTTTCTTAATTGGTTTATTTGAAACCTGAAATATGTAACTTATTTGGTGTATTGGAACACGAATGGAACATTGTTTAGGTCAATACGTTGATTTGGATGTAGTTGCTTAAACTTTGGACTAGATAGTTGTTTCAAGCACAAGAGTTATTTATGGTGACGAGTTTGGACTTTCTAGACACGTGTGGTATAGTTTTGAATGACATTGACAGAACAGCTAGTTTCCGACTCTTACTTTTCGCTACCAATGTGGAGTACCTGGGAACTCGCAGTAAGATTTAAATGAAATGTCTGGGTAGCAACGTTTTTGACATGTGTATTCGTGTGAAGTTATATGTAGTGAACGAATAAACGATTTTGTGGTGATGTGTCTAAATTTGTGGGTCATCGAAAAAAACTAGTGGAGGTATCGTCGAGCGACACAGAAATTTCTGATTATGTTTAAAGAGCTGGATGAAGGAATCTAGACGTTTGACGCGCACTGTATGAAATTTTAATGAAAACTAGTTGGCTTATATCGCATGATTGCTTTGATGCAGTCTATTACTAGTAGCACTGAGATAAAATTGTAGGAATTTTGTATACAAAAGTTTAGAAAGCTTCAAAAAGCATCCAGTTCTTCCGGTCATGGATTTGTGTTAGGGAAAGTCATATAGGATGCACCATGTAAAACGGACTGAAAGCTTTTCCACTGATAAGCATTGAATAAATCTTGATAGATTGGAGAATTGTGAACTGCAAAAATGGAGCTATGTTCATTACTTCTTTAAAGTCCCTTAATTCTTGTGCATACCTAACCTTTACATACCCGCGCTGACGTACTGAGTGTCTATTCTATTAGTTCCTGACAAAACGTGCATTATATACCATTATCTCTTCCGCTAACCTTTCTTCTGATTTTCTTTAACGGTTTGAATTAGTGTTTCGACTTCTGTCTAAAAGCTGAATTCTGTCTAAAATGTTTTCGGCTCACTGTGTGCGCCGCGCGAGTAATAATGTAAATATTTACAAGAATGATTTCTTTTCAATGTAGACGCTGTAGAAAACTGTTGTTACGTAGGATGGCATGGAATATGGATAAAATATAGTGTGTAAAATATTTATAAGTATTTTTATAATCACTCGTTTATATTTACAGTAACTTAACACGTAAAATATCATTTAAATATGTGAAGTCTTTGAGTTTAGTTTTGTTGAACTCTGTGAGACGGTGTGGTTAATGATGGGAACTGCAGGTTGCAGGGTCGTGATGAGCCCATTAAGCCAAAGCGAATTTCTTATTTTTGTTTGTGATGAAGATCTGCTTCAGTGATCTGAAGGAAGTGTTTGTTCCCGTGCTTATGAAAGTGAAAATATCTCGTGAGATAACAAAAGTAGTTCACGTTTTAAGTAGTTTTCCTCGGAAGTCATATTTTGAGCTATGCCAATGAATGTTTTGAAACTGTTCTCACTTTTTATACAACATTCTAAATATCGTGGTTCATTTCAACGAGATGAATCAACATTCTAAGTAAATATATAATCCTTTCAGTAACTACTTTTAAAAATCAAAAACAAATACTATAAATCACCATTGTCAATTGGGACATTGGAATTGATATGATAATAGTACATTATATTCAGACACTATGATGTGTTTATTATAGTCACTCTGTAGAATATCTCATGACATTCTTTTCAAAACTAGCTGGGAAGATTAATGTTATTTTTAGTATTTTTGTATTGGTTCTTTGTGAAGGTCAGTTACAAGTTTATCGAGTGGTGTTTGTCCTTAGCATATACACGGCCATAAAACAAAAGTTGACATTCCACACCCAATTAACATAAAAAATAGATAACACTGCTTACATACGTCTAGTTGTGGTAAAAAAACATACGAAAACGATTTAAAAAGGAAACAAAACTGTTTACTAAGAACTGGAAATTTTTATCAAGGGCATCAGCATGTTCACAACTTCCCGTTGTCCGGCAATGAATAGTGATGAAGCAAATGAATAGGTAATAGAATACCACGACTCAAGGTTACTCACAATCGCGCACAGGACTTTTTAATCGCTCCTCATGAATGTTAGTGATGTTCGCATTTTGCGTTTCACACAAATTTCATAAAAATATGTTCGATTTGCGACTTTCAGTGTAATTTTAGTAATTCGTTTATCGTTGATTGACTTTGACCATACTACCACGCAACTCATCAGATAATCTACCCATCTATAATTAGTCAACTATTATCATTACTTGTCATGATCATCGTACACTCGAAAATATTGCCGAACCACAGCAGAGTTATTAAATTGTCTCTATTTAATTATAAGTCTCCTCCCTCCCCAACTCTAAGAAATGAGTATTACACTAAATTATTTGACCTGTCTACTCATAAAATTAACACAAAAAGAGTTCATTACGGTAATGAAAACAGTATATCTAAAAAAATCTATTGATTTTTCTTGCAGCTTTTGCTTACTACTGCCTCACTGTGAGCCAATCATTAGCTGCGATGTATCAATCGAAGATGTGTAATGATATCTGTGATGAATACTTTCCATCCACTGTACGTAACTATTAGGGGTAACGGACTGTCGTGGTTGAGCTAAAGAAGTATTGAAGGACGTTGGAAAAAACGATTTGAATAATTTAATATTAGAGCTATCCTAAATCTCTATTGGGCATAACTTCATTCGTGGAACATTCTGATTCATCTTCATGTTCGCGGAGAAAATGAGATAAGGCAGCTTTGTCAATTAAAATTTGATGTTAAATATGACTTCTTTTATTTCATCAATGAATAACGTCAACATCGCATCAGCATTGTCACGATCTCTTATTCGCCGCAACTCCTGCCATAGAGATTTTCGGATAAATCCACTTGTCCGTTCTTACACGTAAATTTATCGGATATTTTCAGTACACTCGGGATATTCACTATGGGAATTGTGATTGCTGCTTATAAATGAAGTGAAGAAAAAAATAATAGTTTATGCAATTAGTTTATTATGTTAAGCTTTATTGTATGAGTACATGTTTTGAAAACTAACGGAGTTAGACGCGAGTTTTCAAATTTGTACGAATGCAATAAAACAACATTATAAACGATTTGCATACGCTACTTTTTTGTATAACAGCATTATAAATTTTTAAGAGAATCAAATTTAATTTTGCGAAACAACATTCTTGGGAACGTCTCCAGTATTTGAAATCCAACACCCTCTGGAAAGCAAATTCAAGATGGCATTGTTGACATCTGTGCGAGAAAAATGTGGTCGGCTGCTCTGTTTATACCTATACCTACCCACGATTCTCTCTCTGTGATTGGCTGAATATGTGATGAAGCAATCATTCGCGCCAAAAATGCTAAAACGTCATCATTTTTTTGCAGTAAAATGCTCGATTATGAACGATTTCTTGTAACAGAAATGGTCATTTATAATGCTGGTATACAGTTTCCACAGACGCTTTATGCCAGGAATTTCTCAATTAGAGGCAATTGAACAACTGACTGTCGCCACACGGGCGGTCTGTTTCGTCTCTTTGGGTCTGACTTCGGTCCTCGCCAGGAATGCCGACCCAATGCCTAATTGCTCCTTAAAACAGCCTTAGCCGCGCCTTATCTAGAATAGGACGCATGCATTACGGCTGAGAGCCCGTAAAAGCCGGGCTTAATCTGAGCGACTGACGAGACCTGCTTGGAATACAGCCTCTGCGACCCGATATAAAGACTTCACGTAAGCGCGTGGTGTAGTGTTTTGAGACGGAGTATCATAACGAGAGTATTGGGAATACTCTCGTTATTTTTTATCTTCCAGAAAGGTAAAAACAAATCCTGTAAGTTTGTCTCAACGTACACTACTACACAGTGATGGAATTGATCTGAAAATATAGCGAAATCTGAAGAGAATATGATTTTTCTTGCACAAATTCCAATGTATAGTTACTATGTGGATTATAAGGTATAAAGGATTCAGGTGTCAGAGAGGTTATCAAAATAAGGATTTTTAAGCATAAATTTAGATTTATTATATTTGGAGACGCTAACTGGAACAAAGCAAGCCTGGAAGTATTTTCGGGAAAAAGTTAAACTCGCTCTATAAAATTTAAGTCTATCGCGGACGATGTCTATTTAAACGTTTCTACAAAGTTTCAGAATTTAATGTTTTGTCGTCACCCAAACTGTTAAATGACAAATAATCCTGTCTTCCTTAATCATACACGAGACGTACGAGATGGATCCTTATAATCCGGAAAAGGTCTGAGCTACTTTTCAGTAAAACTAACAACTCTTGGAGAATACGTTAATTATTCACGAAGTTCGTCATTTAAAACTAAATATTTAGCTCTGTGTGTCATTACAAATACACCGGATCTTAGTTGTTAATTTACTTGCGGTGAACAAGTCCGTGAAGTATTACACTCTTGAAAAATAGAGGACTATGAATTATAGTGCGATTTTTCTAACCGTGCCTCTGGCAGGTATCAGCTGTTGATGGTTTCATCTCATTGGAGCTTGAACGTCACCATTATGACGTCACTGTAGCGACACATAAGCTCCCAATTGGATGAAACCGTCAACAACTGATACCTGCCAGAGACACGGATAGAAAAATCGCACAATAGATTATAAATTTTTAATTAAATTAAAATTTAAGTTCTCTGTAACCCGGTTTACAACAACGTGGAGCTTACATAAAAGAAAGTCGTAGGTAAATATTGAGGAGGAAACTATTTCCGTCCTGTCGTCTAATCGGACTGTAGGAGGCCCCTGAACTGAGCAGTAAACATAATGAGAGCCCTGAACGGTATTTTTACGTTCGCTGGTTTTCAGAGCCGAGTACTCGGCGCAGTTAGAAGGGTTACGACGCGGCGAGGCAGCAGCGGCCGGGAACGAGGGGCGACGGGCGATGGGCGAGGGCATGGGCGATGGACCGGCGCCGCTTCCGCCGCCGCATTGTCCGCCACATTGGACTTCCGGTTCCGCTGTCCTCGCACTTTCCCGCCCGCCCGATTAGTTGTTCTCTGCCCGTGCGCTGTTCTCCAGCAGCTTCATCTGCGTTTTACGCTTTTGTTGAATTTGCTTTCGTTTCTTGCTATCGTTGAATCTTTGAATCGTTGAATCTTTGAATCGTTGAATCGTTGAATCGTTGAATCTTGAATCTTGAATCGTTGAATTTTGAATTAAAGTAATTCGTTGGCCTGCAGGTGTCCGTCTGTCCTATGGGCAAAAGTGGCTCTGGGCATCAGCTGATGTCACTGCAGTGTCTTTGACCGGGAGATATTAAGGTTCGAGTCCCGTCACTGGCAGGATTTTCGACACTAGCTAGATAGCTGATGCTATCCGTGAGGGCATTTTGTAACATACAATGTTATATTTTAAACTAACTTAGAATTGTGAAAATGTGAGAGTTTAAATAACTTCAGTTATGATTTACGATAATTGTATTGGTTTGGCAGGTATTGTCTGTGAGACGTACTTGCAAATGAAATTCAGAATTCTATTATTTTTAATAATATGGCTACCACGTTTTCCATGAAATGAGAAAAAAACTTGAAATGAAACATTGAGGGCTTTGTCTCCTTCAAAAATTAACTCCCCTCCCAACCAGATTTGAATCTTTTATGTCAGATCTTGCTAACTAGTGAATCAACCCCTGTAACTAAGAAAAATATTTTAAAGCCGAAGAAGAATGCAAAATATTCTAATTGTAATATATTTGTTTTCACTATAAATGTTACTACATCCGTTTTGTGAATAATTGGGAAAGTTGATTGTACGTCGTCACCGCCTACCTTAACATTTTAGATGAATGACAAATAAAACTAAAGTGTACGTTTTGTAAAATATTTCAGTTGCTTGAGGTGTTTAGATGTTTCTATAGCAAACATACTTCAAGAATAAAAATGTTTTCAAATCATAACTCCAAACACTCGTTATTCAAACATAATCGTTTCGTTACAAAGAGCCCTGAAAATTGTGCTGACATAGATCTATGTGTCGAGGATAAACGTGCTCTTTTCAGCGACATAAACACGAGCCCTTTTCATGCAATTCATCTCTTCTGCGAGAACCTCGAAACTGGTCATTGAGGAGACGACAAAACGTAACTGCCAACTTGCTTGAATGCCGGTTTTAAGTGGTAATTGGCCAACTGCCTGAATGCTTAACCTTCATCCTGTTCGTGCGTCGGTACTCACACTTTGTGTCACAAAACGCCTCTTTGTTGCAAAGCATTTGGGAACTTCAATGAATCTATGCAAGTGGCAGAGAACGTTTAGCAATACATAGTGTAGCGTTGCGTGTTGAGCAGTTTACTTTGGCGTGAGAAGGAACTTATCTTATAATAACTTGGCTGTCGACAATGAGATGAGTGAACTACTGAATCGGGCCTGGTGAAGTAGTGCTTTCTGTAGCACGAATGTGTTCTTCCGTTTATTGATGTAATTAGTACACGTGTACACGTGCTTGCAGCATGGGATATAGACCCCCAAGTTAAGTGCGTTCTTTAAGTTAAAAGATTTCAATTGTCGATAGAAAAGCATGTAATATTCGTTTCAAATGCTAACCTTATATAAAGCAGCACTTGTATCTAAATAATTTCACAGATTTATAGGTACACGTTCGGGTAGTTAAATAAGACGCAGTATTCCTAGAATTTATAAAAGTTTCACCATAATAAGCAATAGATTAAAGTCAAAGGATTGTAAACAATACGTAGAAAGTATTTTTTTTAATTTTTAATCATAATTTTTAATTTAGAAATATAAAGAACTTATTCATTTCGTTCTGTTTGTTTATGACTTCAACTTCAGTAATGAATTACCGTACGTATTTCCTTGGGGAAATACGTACGGTAATTCATTATTGAAGTTCTATAACTCGGGAAAAAACATTTTTCAAATATCTTTAATTTTCTAAAATAATTATTTTCTAAATTCATTTTTTCGTTTTTTTTTTTTTTTTTTTTTAATTCTGGCCCGCAAGAAAATGTGCGCAGATAAATTTCTTTCCCCACACGTCATATACAGTTTTTACTGTTTTTTTGACAAATAAATAAATAATAAATAAATAAAGTTTCATTCGAATGTAAGTAAAGTTGCACTTGAATATTGGATTTGAAAGCATTTGTATTATTTAATGTGCAGCCCAACCTTGACGAGGATTTATACGTTTTTAAAGCGAATCAAGAGTAAATAGAATATGTCTTATGAATTTTTTTATTGCCTGTGAAATAAACAAACGTAAATTACGGTACATTCGCATAACGAAGTTCATTTCAAGCTCTCGTAGTGATCTCAGGACCTTGGAACTGAAGCCTTCAGCGTAGGTCTTTTTATTCATACTGTGACATTTGCCTTAAACGAGCGCCGAAGTGACAATTAAAGCGAAGGAGAGTGTTGGCATCAGGACAGGAAATGTGGCGTCAGCCTACCAGGAGAAAGCTTTGTAATATGTAAATTCTGTGCATTGTAAGACGCGAGGCTTGCTTCGTTGAATGTCATTGAAGCGCGAGTCTAGTTGTGGTTGTAGGATTCCCATCGTGTCATCAGTTTAAATGATTGCATTTAGTGAATTGGTAGACTCGTCGTATTTTCTCCAAACTGTTTTTATTTTTTTTTTAAAAAAGGGCCTTGTTTTAAGTGAATAGATGTGTTTGTTCTTGTGCACACAAACCGTGAACATTCTCTGCCTTGTCCTGTTCCTCCTCCTCCTCCTCCTTCTTCTTCTTCTTCTTCTTCTTCTTCTTCTTCTTCTTCTCATCCCTCTCGACCTTCATTTCTTTCTCTAATGTCTTCGCCGCTACCGCCGTACAAACCCCAGACGCAGGACGCTCTTAAAACAGAGGTGAACTCTTCATCGTCGGAAAATTTACTGAAACGAAAAGCCAAAGAGAGAAAGAAAAACTGAATCACTTGCATTTCTTTTTCTTATTGGTATTTAAGGTCGCATCAACATCTAGGCCATTGTTGGGTTTAATGTTATGGTAACTGTGAAGATGACTTGATATGGTGATGATAAGGGGTGAAAGGACGATCACAAACACAACGATGTCCAAGGGAGGACTCAAGTGTGCCTTTCGTTGCAGGTGTGATATGCTACCAGCAGTGCTTACAGGCATTTGCAAATGCTTCCAATACAGGATGCAAATATTTTCGCAGGGAAGCTAAGTACCCTGGAGGAGCGTGGTGGTGAGCGAGGTTTCAAGTACAGAGACCAAGTCCGATGAAGTACGAAAATAAATGTAATAGAAAATAGAGCTGCAGAGCAGCGTGAAGTTGCTACAACTGAATCTGGGCTGTCTGTCCCCTTATCAGCGCTAGAGGATCCTTTTATAGAAAACAGGGAAATTTATGGGGCCATTACGCCACCCCCGCCTGAACTGCACACGTCTTGGACGTACTAAACAAACATTATTGCCCGAGCATTTTTGCCCTCTCGAGGTCACTTTCTCATAAGTCTCGATACACCCCCGCTTCCACAATCTGCCTCCTCATTAGCGCTAACAGCGGTTTTGGGCCCCTCTCGTAAATTACTTACGATAATAACCCTTCAGAGCGCTCCTTCGGACATCACCCCAGTTCAGATAACGTAAAGATACGATATTTCTCTCGCGTACATGTATGAGGAAAAATCCATTGCTTTTCTTAGGCAATGCTTTAAGTACTCTTCTATGCATGTGCATTACGCGAGCCCGCGACCCCACGGCCCGAGATCGCTACACCACTGCTTTAGCGAGCTCGGCCACCAGGGATCGGCACTTGAACGTTATTGTTGATGGATTGGACGACTGTTTTACCCACGTTTACGTCACTCTTGCTTGAGAGTTTACGAAAATTCCTGACGTCCGTCAGCAACGTGACTCCGCCGCCTTCTGACCCACCGCGGCATTACGGCATCCCAGGCCCGTTCCTTTGCAGCAGAAACAAGCAGTGCACGGTCCGAAAATTTACTGGACTAAGTCGAAGAGAAATCGAAAAACAAGCGTCCCAAGGTCATCCTTTGTGATTGATTTCACGATGGCTTTACCGAAGAATGGTGGCCTTCGAGGCGAACCGTAACCTTGACACCGCAGCTGAAGATTGCGTCGTCCGCCAGCGTCGTGACCTGCCCATCGCCTCCGCCTCCGCCGAGACGTCGCTTGCACCTTCGCCTCCAAATCAGCCTCCGCCTTCGCTACCGCCCTCGCCTCCGCCCCCATCGTCAGTCTGCCTTCACCTCCGCTTCCAACTCTGACTCAACCCCAGCCTCCGACATCATCACTTCCTCTCTCTCTTCACGTGCGCCTTCACCTCCGCTCTCACTTCCGCTTCAAACTCTGACTGAACCGCAGCCTCCGACATCACCACTTCCTCTCCATTCACCTGCGCTCTCACTTCCACTTCCGCTTCAAACTCTGGCTGTACCGCAGCCTCCGACATCACCACTTCCTCTCCCTTCACCTGCGCCTCCACCTCCGCTCTCACTTCCACTTCCGCTTCAAACTCTGACTGTACCGCAGCCTCCGACATCACCTCTTCCTCTCCCTTCACCTCCGCTCTCACGTCCACTTCCGCTTCAAACTCTGACTGTACCGCAGTCTCCGACATCACCACAACCTCTCCATTCACCTGCGTCTCCCTTCACATCCTCTCCCTTCATCTGCGCCTCCACCTCCGCTCCTACTTCCACCTCCAATTTCAACTCTGACTCTCCTCCCGTTTCGGTCACCTTCACCCCCTTCCCCTTCACCTTGGAGTCAACCCTCGCCTCTACCTCCTATTTTCACATCCGCCTTCGCTTCCACATCTTCCTCCATCTCCGTTTCTGCTTCCACTTCCACCACCTCCACATACGCTTCTAAGCCACGTCCGCATCCTCCACCAGTTCCTCCGCTTCCTGCATCTCCGCTTCCACTTACCTCCCTTTCTGCCTTTACCTCCGCTGCCGCCGCTTCCTCCGCTTCTTCCGCGTCTGCTTCCACCTCCTCCTCAGTTTCTTCCTCTACTCTCATGTTCACTTCCACCTCCCGCTGCGTCCTTCATCCCCGCTTCCTCGTTCATCTCCTCTTGATCCTCTTCTTCCGTTTTCGCTTCAACCTCCTCTTTCATGTCCACTTCCTCTTCCTCCTCCCCTGCTTCCGCTTCAACCTCCTCTTCCTCCTCCCTCGCTTCCACTTCAACCTCCTCTTCCATGTCCACCTCCTCTTCCCCTCCCCCGCTTCCGCTTCAACCTCCTCTTCCATGTCCACCTTCCCTTCCTCGTCCTCCGCTTCCGCTTCAAACTTCTCTTTCTTGTCCACCTCCTCTTCCTTTTCCCCTGCTTCCGCTTCAACCTCCTCTTCCATGTCTACCTCCCCTTCCTCCTCCCCCACTTCCGCTTCGATCTCCTCTTTCATGTCCACCTCCTCTTCCTCCACTCCCACTTCCGCTTCAACCTCCTCTTTCATGTCCATCTCCTCTTCCTCCACTCCCGCTTCCTCTTCAACCTCCTCTTTTATGTCCACCTCCTCTTCCTCGTCCTCCGCTTCCGCTTCGACCGCATCTTCCCCCTCCCCCGCTCCCCCTTCAAACTCCTCTTCCATGTCCACCTCCTCTTTCTCCACTCCCGCTTCCGCCTCGACGTGCGCCTGTGGGTCCTCCACCCCCGCAGCGCAGCGCAGCGCGGAGCGGAGAGGCGTCCTCGGCGCGTGTCCTTGGGGCCGGCTGTCCTTGGGGCGCCGCCTGCGCCTTCGCGGCCGAGGAGGCGGGCGGGGCGATCGGATCGCCCGGGGGCCCGCGGGTGGCTGGGCCGCGCCGGGCCAGAGCTAGCGGTGCGCCGCAGACACCGTTGGCCGGGCGGCGCGGCGCGGCGCGGCCGAGGCAGCAGCCAGCGCCAGGGCCCGCTGTGGGTCAGCAGGCCGACGGGGTCACGCCGAGCTGCGCGGAGCTGCGCGGAGCGACGCCGCCAACGGCCATGACGGCGCGTCGCGACGCCCCGAGAGCTGGGGGTGCGGCGCCCGGTATTGGCAACGAGAGGGTCCAACGCGCGAAATAGAAATTTGTTGAAATGGATGTTACTAAAAGTTTAGATGAGTTTGTAGAGGGGGTAGAGATATTTAAAAAATTGGCAATGAAATTGAAATTCAATTCAATTCAATTTTAAAATTTAAACGTAATTAAATTTAACATTTAAAATCAATTTTGAATTCAGGATCGATTAAATTCGATTTTGACATTTAAGTTTAATTACATTCAATTTTAAATTTTAAATGCAAATAAATTTAAATTTAGTATTTAAAATCAATTTTTAATTCAAGATCAATTAATTCGCTTTTAAAATTAAAATATATTTAAAATCCAGTTTAAAATTTAAATTTATGGCAATTGAAGTTTGTAATTGTATGACTTTAAAATTAAATGACATGAATTGTGTTGTTTATCATTTATCTACTCCATGGCAAGGAATCACATCCGCGCCACCGTGCAGAATCACGTGTACTCGGAAAACCAATGGCGTTTGAAAACTAGTACTTTTAGAAGCAATTAAAGTTGCGGTTGTCGGGTCGGAGTTCGCAACGAAGCTCTGAACTTCGACCTTCGCGATTACAATAAAACAACCTTGAGTGACGTGATAAGCAATTAAACATTAGTGTCGGTTTACGTATAGGGGGCAAGACGTTTAAGTAAAGAGTCTGGGTGCAAATTTTGAATTCCTTAATAACAGAGTCTGTCTCCCACAAAAACGAGATCGTTGACCTTCAATGAAAAGAGGGGTGGCTCTGGATTCAAATGACGACAAGCTACAACTGGCGTTATTTTTTTCGTACGTTGTGACTTGCTTCTTGTGACGTTCAACACCGCGATTTTACTTTTCCCCACGAAACGTTCTTTCTCCATTATTTACACCCGATCTCCCATACCCAGAAATGAAGGGTTTAGGTCAATAAGAAGATAGGGCACACCAGCCTCAGCAAACCTCCGATATTCATAAATATTAATTTTTCTATTTTGGACGACGTTATGTCATCTTGTTACTGCTCCAAGCCTTTCGTAAATGTCAAGAAATTGTATACAGATACATGATTTGCCACACTTACACCGAAATCGAGATATTAACATTCATGAATAACAAGACGTTTTTGCTGAAGTTGCTATGGCTTATCTTGTGACAGCCTCAAGACGTATCTAGTTACAACCTCAAGGTCTTCAAATTTACAAGAATAATCACCTACAATGCCTAGTTATGTGAAGTTTCCGGAATTCATATTTGGGAGCATTAATAGGCATTTATTGAAGTTTTTAACTTTTATTTTATCTTTGCGCGCGTGGTGATACCTATCAATAAAAAACTTCCAAAGGCAAAATATTTTTTTTTACAAAATAACGTATCCGTAGTGATATGAATAAATAATTACCTAAAACTATATCAATTTGGCTCTGCCAGCGTTTTGCTGGAGATAACTCTCAATAAATAATTCTTTTAAAAATAACTTTTTGCTATAGTCCGCGTTTGGTGGCGATTCCAATCAATAAATAACTCTTTTTTTAACACAACACTTCACCTTTGCCCCTATTTCGATGAAATAACCTTTTTCCCTATTTCGGTTAATAATCTTGGCCCGTATTTCGGTCAAATAACCTTTGCTCGTATTTCGGACTATTCCTATCAATAAATAGTTCTTAAGAAAAAGCAAAATGTTTGTAATGCAACTTTTCGGCCGCGCGCGCGTTTCGGCCCCGTTGAGGCGAGTGCGCGGCGGGAGAAGGCGGGCGGGCGCAGGAATGTGCCAGCGTAACGGTGCGGCGGCCGCGCGCGGCCCCAGCCGCCGCCGCCGCCGCGTAGGCCGCGAGGAGGAGCGGGAGGCGCCGCGCCGCGGCGATCGGCTCCGGCGCGGACGCGATCTTGCGCAACGCGCCCCCCCCGCGCGCCTGCCTGCCTACATGGGGGCGGGAGGGCGGAAGTGCGCCGGTGGCAGGCTGCGCTCACGGGGACACGGCGCTTATTCGCTCTGGTTTTAAGGACGTGGATTGCATAGGCTAATGTTCACGGTACTCATTCTCTCTCCTCCTCTCTCCCCCTATTTCTCTCCCTCCCTCTCACACCCCCTCTCCCACCCCTCTCACACCCCTCTCACACCCCTTCCCCAACCCCCACTCCCACCCCCTCTCCCCCCTTCACTCCCACCCCCTCTCCCCGCTATGAGCCCTCTCCACCCTCTCCCACCCTCCCCCTCTCCCACCCACCCCCTCTCTCTTCCCACCCCCTCTCCCACCCCCTCTCCCACCCCTCTCCCACCCCCGCTCCCACCCTTACTCCCACCCCCTCTCGTACCCCCTCTCCCACCCCCTCTCCATCCCTCTCCCTTCCTCCCTCCCTCCTCTCTCCCTCTTCCTCGCCCTCTCTCTCCCTCTCTTTCTCTCTCTTTCTCTCTCTCTCTATTTCTCTCCCTCTCTTTCTCTCCCTGCACATATTTTGTGGCCATACCCGTTATTTACCTTTCCTCTTCTCTTTCTGTTCACTGTATTTAACCCTTACACTGTCCCCTCATTAGCTCTCTCTCTTTTCAATCATGTTTATCCTATTCTTTCCTCTGTCGTTCCCTCTCCATTTTTATCATCTCTAGTTTCTCTTTCCGACATTTGTAATGTGTACTGTGGATCTGTAGACCAATATTAAAATATATCTCCTGCAATTTACTCCGCAGAACGAAATCCAACTCCCTTTCGCGAAAAAAATAAAAATATTAACCTCACGTTGATATTTCTGTTCTGTCTGCATTAAATTTGTGAGTTGTAGGTTTCAAGAGAAATTTCATTCATTTCAACACCGATCTGGGAATGTGTAGATTCATCCATTTTCCCTGCAGCGTATTACGTCTTTTTATTATTCAGTATACACTTTTACTGAACTTTACCTGCGGCAATTAACTTTCGCCAACTGACCAATATACTCAAAAGCACCACTGTACTTTGAACGACGAGTGCTCACGTGCACTTTAATGCGCCAGTGAATGTTGCACCCCCTAAGGAGGTAGGAGAACGGTTTTAGAACGAGTTGGAACACAAGGAGAGTCCAGAGCACGGGAGGGGAGATCGGTAGCGTCGCGTTCTTGTGCAACTCAACTTCTGGACCTTCCGGATGGTGGGCGGCCTGCTTGGGCAGCGTGTGAGGTCCAGAACAGGATAACTCTAACCTTCCACTATTTCGGAATCCGTAGTAAACGTATTTCTAGAGAAAAATTGAAGATCAGAAAAGAAAATCGATTTTTCAATTTAAGAGACAAACCTTCTCCTCTTTTATTGACTTATCAAATTCACTCTAAAGAACAATAGAACATATTAATATTTAAAAAATTGAATAGAAATCAGCTAATTAGTTAGTTCGTCTAATACATGAAATAAAATATTGAAGATTCTGCGAATGTTTTCCTTTCTGTAAAGTTATACATTTTTTTCACATTATTTATTTAATTTGGAATTACTTTCAATTGTTTTATTTTGTTAATTTCATGCATACTTCATTGTTGCAAAAGTAAGTAATTCTGTGACATATTCGGTTGTGAAAACGGGACTTGAGAGGCAAAGTTAGAAAAATCGCAGAATAACCAGTGATCTCAACATGAATGCACAACTGCAGTGCTTTAAAGTGCTGAAAATCGTCACGATCATTTTACAGTAATGTTGACTGCGGTGAACGTCTAAATACAGACTCCCTTAAGAATTAAATGTGTCTTGTGTGGTCTTAGTCTCGCTTACCATCGTCTGTCTTTATGTAAATTCCTACGTATTCCTTAGCTTTGGTTGTAAAGAACGCCAAGAAACCACAAACTAGATGCGAATGTTATTAGATATTATTTGGTAGCCATTACTTTAATATTTTTTTTAGGTTTTCGATGACTTCTTTGCTATACTGTAACCTGACCAAAGGAAATTATTAAAGATACGCACGCCCCTGCGTGAATATTAAAAAGTCTCCTCGAAATGAGACTGGATGTTAAATATTGTACGTAAATTGCAATTTCTAATTATTAAATATGGGTAACTATTAACTTTTTATTAAGTTTTTGTGAACGTAAAAGAGACTAGACGTGTAGCGGTTAGCGTATCGGACTGTTATACCCAAGTTTGCGGGTTCAAACCCGATAGAAACCATGGATTTTTAAGGGCAAAAAATCCTTCGTACGCATTCCTTCGGACAGGGAAGTAAAGCCGGCTGTCCCATGTTAGTAGATTTACTGCGTGTGATAAGATCCTCAATCCTAAATGACGCCTCTGAGCTAAATTCAAAATCGCCTGTTTCGTCGCCCAAGGAATACCTTCTTTCTCCGCTCTTCGGTGAAAGGAGCGTAGCGAAATTTGCGTGGTCAGACGGAAGAGCAGGCCTCATGGCCTGAGTCTCGCCACGTAAAATAAGGCATTAATTCAATTCAATTCAATAGATGTTGAAAATTGAAATGAGGCAGTTAATTCCTGCTGTTTGGTTCGGTGATAACTAGGACAGAATAGAGGTCCAGCACCATGGCGCACCGTCACGATTTCTGACCACAGAGTGTCGTCCCCAGTCCACACTAGAGCTCACCGGAGCTAACTGGCTGGACGGACGCTCCGAATCGCGCGATTCGGTCCAGGGCGGCGCTGCATCGAGTGCCATCGGGGCGTGGGCGTGTGTCCCGTTCCTTTAATGCCGACTGCGGCGCAGGCCTTACGTAGCGCTGACCTCATTACCGACGGTGTCCGTGTGCTCATGACTAATGTTAGAACGGATACCGCAAATCGGGTTTTGGAGTGGCAGGGTGGCCACTTTCTGGCAAACACGGAAACCCGGGAAGAACAAGGGAATTTCATTGCTCTGGAAAAAGTCTGTGAAAAATCAGGGAATTTGTTGAAGAATCCTTGGAAGCCAGGAGGAATTTTGATATGGTTATGTAACTAGATATTATTCCTTAAAACAATAGTCCAGTTAAAGTGACTTGATTTTTGTTTCCTGGGAATTTTTAAAAAAATTCACTGCATTGCTGTGAAGTCAGAGAACTGAAAAATTATGATCTGATTTGTAATATTTTTTTACATAGTGTGAAGTACTCTACAAACCTTATCAGTGTTTTTTTTTAATTCGTTAGAAACGGTAAAAAGTAAAGGAAATTTGTTCCAGGAAATAAGTGGACATCTGGAAAGGTTCGTTTTATCCTATTGCTTGTAGCTAATGAAGGTGAATGAATTGTAAAGTTAGTAAGAATGGATTTAGGGAATTATGTGTGTTGAATGCAAACTAGGAAATTTTAAACGAATCCATTTAGAAAGGTGGTGATAAGTTCTGCGATAAGTTGTTCTTGAAATTAAAACAAGTTATACGTTCTGTGTTTTTACTTACGTAAAGGCAACGGGCGAAAAAATTTAATTCACCACGTTCTTACTTCTTGTGTTCTATTTTTCCACTCGAAGACCAGGTTCGATGGCGCGAGGATTTTGAGCAGGGCCCATGAAATCATTGCCAAAGACCGTGGGTTCGCGCCCTGCTTAAAACGTTGCTCTAAATTTGTGGAGTGGTTGGTTTCCTCATAGCACCGCGTATGCCATTTCAACAACAACAACAACAACAATGATAATAATAATAATAATAATTATTATTATTATTATTCCATTACATCACGACTAAAGATGTTATGAGTCGGCTGAATATAAAATCTACTCCAGGTTGCAACCAGCTACCTAAGGAGCAGATTCGGTGAATATCAGTGCCTCTACAATACTTTACGCAAAATGTGGGCTGTTCTTCTTCTTCTTCTTCTTCTTCTTATTATTATTATTATTATTATTATTATTATTATTATTATTATTATTATAGTTTTTACTAGTTCACGCGCACTTGCTCCCGAGAGAGAATATGAGTGAGCCTCGATGGGTACAAGTTGCGCGTTCGCGTGGTCCTAGGATGGACAATTTTCAATGCAAAAAAAAACAGTCTTTACTAATCGTGAGCCTCAGCCCATTAGGCCTGCTCTTCCGGCCAATCACATTACATCCAAAATGATGGAGATTACAAAAGCTCTTTCCTTTCCTGAATGCATATCCGTAAAATTTCGAGTTGATGAAATGAACATCGTCAGGAACATCAGTTCGCAGAAAAAAAAGCAATCTTGGTGAATAAATTGCGCGTAAGGTATGATGCTTATAAGTACAAAACATGTAATGCACCATTGCACCAATACAAACCAAATGCACAAATATATTGTTTTACAATAATTTATATGTTCTCAAATACTAGCTAACTGAAGGTTTCCCCACTGTCCCGTCTGCCCTTCTTCTTCTAATGACTTTAGGAAGTGTTTTTGCACAGCGAATCGTTACAGTAATGAACAGCACCATCCCTATTCACGCGCATTTCGAGTTTCGCGTCATTTTCGTTCCGTCTAGATGAAAGATGAAGATTGTAGTAGCTCGCTGCGGTGCGAAAAGTGCCTGTAGTGGAGGACGGCGGAAGCTACTTGGGCGAGTGCCGTGAAGGCTTCTGTTGAGACGTCGTCGGAAGGAAGCGTGGGGGTGGCCCCCTGGCGTCCGTTGGCGGGCGGGCAGCCATGCGTGCCCCCCTCGCGGGGCCGCACCCCGGCGCGTCCGTCGTTGGCGGCGCTGCGGCGATAGCCGATCGCGCGGCGCGTGGCGGGGCCACGGTTCCCACAGGCGCGGGTGGGCGTGGCTCTCCCGGGTGGGCGTGGGCGAGCAGGGGCGGCCCTCCCTGCCTCTCCCTCTCTCTGTCCCTCTCTGTATCTCTCCCTCTCCCCCTCTCCCTCTGTCTCTCTCCTCTGTCTCTCCCTCTTTGTCTCTCTCCCTCTCACTCTCACTCACCTTCTGTCTCTTTCCCTCTGTCTCCCTCTCTCTCCCACTCCTTCTGTCTCTCTCTTGCTCTCTCTCCCTCTCACTCTCCTTCTGTCTCTCTCTTCCTCTCTCTTCCTCCTCTTCCTCTCTTTCCCTCTGTCTCCCTCTCTCTCCCTCTCTCCCTCCCTCCCTCTCTCTCTCCTTCCCTCTGTCGCTCCCTCCCTCCCTCTCCCTCTCTTTCTCCCTCTCTCTCCCTCTTTCTCTACCTTTCTGTTTCTCTCCCAGCTTCCCTCTCTACCATGAATAATGATAGTGGGCGTAGTATGATGTCTATATATAACTGTTTCTTATTTTGTTTCCATGAATTTGAAATTCTAGTTAACCAAGTTAATAATAAATATGTAATAACCATGTAACCATATTAATAATAAATTGTTTGTTTTTCGAAGTCAGGAAGTAATGTTGTTATTTATCCGGAAATGATGTCAGCAAATGACATTATTGTGCATAATGTGGCATTTACTCTACTAACAAATTGACGATTACTCTGTGTGAAATGAAGTAATGTCAGTTTATCATAATTAAGACAATTATATGTCGAATCAATTTGATTATATGTTCTCGTCTCTACTTTAAAATGAGTGCCATCAAGATTGATAGTGATTCATAGTGAAAATGTAAAAAGTTGATGTGACAAAATTTAATTGAAAAGAGTAGACAGAATGCGAGTTGGAAAGGAAGGATCACGCGCTGGGCATGGTCTCTGGTTCTGCTCTAGTATTCGTCTGGAACTGATCTTGAACCACGGAAATGACTGCCAGAAGAACCTGAGTGGAATTCCATCCTGTGGAGTGGCTTATATCCTACAACTTCCACCTACACCGATAAGCAAATTATCTTCCCTTTTCTTCTGTCATTGCGAAGATCTGTTCGTTCTCAGGCAAGTGCCAAATCCACGGTCTAGATTTCTTTCCTTCAAAAATATTCCTGAGATCTTCACTGACAATCGCGATTCATTTTCTACATGTGTTCATTGCGTTCTTTTCGTTTCCTTCTCAGAGTCTTACGTTCCACATCTTTCATTCTTCTCAGATGCCCTAGTTTTTAATTCAATCGTATTTCCCAGCACTCTTTCTTCATGTTGTAATTTGCGGTTCTTTCTCGACTTCCAGTAATTGCTATTGTTTGTACTGAGTATGTGAGAACCGGACTAATCACATACTAATACTCTGAATTTCGCATCTCTTCGCACTTATTACGCCAAATGATGTCGTTTAGAACCTGGTTGTTTCACTCTCCCTTGAGAATATGCATTTTAATCTCTCCAGTCTGTGCAATATAACCGCATCGCTGCCTTCATTGTTGTGAACTTTCACCAGGACATTCTGATAGTGCGAGTCCAGTGGTATGAGAGTTAGTTGGCTAGCTTCCGAAACCCGCGTTTGCAGTTTCGAACCTGGTTGGGGAACATTTTCGAAAATGTGTCGGCTCATGTCAGTTTTCTCCTCGTTTGATCTTCACGAAAAAATCAGTATACTTTTCCTTCTAGATTTGAGTTCTTCGAAATCTGACAATTTTAAATCCCACTCTTCTTCTAAGGAATAAGTGTAGTCATGTTCTTTTTACACTGGGTTCTCTATTGTTTAATGTATTACCTTGCGTCGTCTTTCATTCATATTTCACCAACATTTATTTTTAATCATTCTAGAGTTACTTCAACGACCTCCACTTGTGCCTTCTAGCATCCAAATAAACCGATGAATTTGATAATTCCGTACGAAAGTTTCAAATTCGTTGTAAGTATCAGATTAATTTTGCCTCATTATGTTAATTTTGCTTCATTTATTGAACTGACTTTATCGTGTATTTCTAGTTAACCAGTATCTTTTGAAGTCAAAGATAACCTGCTGATCAAATGTTTCAAGAAGTCATTTCGAAAAATCTACTTCATAATAAATCGCGATTAAATAAAAACTACTTTCTGTTTGATGTCCCAAACTACTGCAATAGTTATCATTGTCAGATACTTTCAGATTCTCAATAAACGTGAATTATTGGTAGTTAACATGAAGAAATACTCTAAAAACAAAAAGGTCCTATTCTAAAAACATATGTACACTCTACGTCTCGGAAAAATTAAAATAACTTATAGAAGGAAACATATGCTCTGTTAACCTTTTCAACATGCCAGTGGAAGCTTGTCAACGTTTTTCTTTAGTCAGTTTGACGCTTGTTGGCTTCAGTGATGAAGCAAATTTACGGTCCTACAATCAAAATTCTTCCCTTGGGACATCAATTTAATAGGACTTTTCTACAGTGTATCAACTTGCACAGGGCTCCTTTATATCTGGGAAATATCTTTCAAATCTGATGATCGCGTAATAGTTGAGTGGCTCGAAGACTTCTTTGAATATAATATTCTTGCCTGTAGCGTCTTCAGGTTGTCCCTGACTTAACGAGTTTCCAGAACATTACTTTTTTACCTCGTGAAAGTGTCGAAGGAAATATCAGCAACTAACAACTCCATGTTCGTATCGTTAGCAAGTCAAACATGCAGACCCCCTACTCATTATGCTGGTATGTGGGACGCGGTCGCAGGCAGGCTTATCATTGCGTAGTTCTGAAGCGAACGTGAGTTAAACTGCGTGGGAACTGCTGTCGTGTCTTACCTGAATGTTGCGTCTCATTTGAATGCTTGCAAGGAAGGAAACCGCGTGTGTGTTGTTTGGGAAAGAAAGAATTTGAATCAATGAAATGAACCGAAGATTGAGGCGTCCAAGCTAGCTACATGCTTTATCGTGATGTGTAGGACCCGCCAGTACAAATTCTCTCTCTTTGTTTTTTACTCGAATTATATCAGTTTCAATTTTACTTCGTAACAGTTTTTAGTGCTTTCTTTGGTGTATCCCGAGTTCGATTCCCGGTCAAAATAGAAATTGGCAAAAAAAGAAAATTCCGGGGCAAAAATAGAATTGTAGCTTTCCGTTAAAATCGACTCAGTTTTTGTAGCTGTGTGACGCAGGAAAGCTCATGTACTCCATGTATGTGTCTTACCACATATCTCTCTCACATGTAAGCGTGTGAATCAAACTAGGCCCAAGCATGTGAGCACTGTTATCTAGACTGCAAAGTCGGACAATAGACCCAAAATGCAAAAGAATACATACTTACAGTTGTTAGTGTAATTAATTATTCGTATGAAAGAACCAAGAATAGATTGCCGAGTCTGGCAAAGGCGAGAGTGTGAGAAATTGCCAACAATCCTGTTTGAAATATTATGTAGGAAAGGAATACGCTAGCTAGTTAGACTCGGGGTCGCGTGTTCGACCTCGGTTAAAAGCACTTGCATTTTCTACTGATGTCCGCGCATGTCTGCAATGTAGCACTTTCTGTAATGGAGAGCCTTATGTGCTGCATTTCTAAGAGAAAAAGTGTGCGTCATAACATGATCGTCGCGATGACTAGTCCCGCTGTTAGGTGTGTAGACCATGCACTTCGTTCTACACCAAGGATGTCCAACTTGCAAGACCTAAAGGGCCAAAAGTAAATCTTTTAATATGGTTGCGAGCCATGTTTTCATTACTCGGACGATCCAGACCTGAGTTCCCCTTGTTGTTCATCTCGACAGTTTGCCCGGTTGCTCTGCAACAGAATAGGGGGTTACTGGAACCATGCGTGATATCAGCCGTACAATGCATAACGCAGAGAAACACACCGAGACGATTTTGAATTTCTGATTTTACTAGAAAAGAATCTAAACCAGTGGTGTTAAGGTCATTCTGCTGGTGGTAGTGGCACGCGTCGTGGCACCGTAGCATGCCACGGGCTTCTCTGCGCCACTAGCGTCGGGAGTAGTAACCACTCCGTTTTACAATACGGATGGCGTTCTCTTGTGGCGGGGGGGGATGAACTGCGTGGAGGGGCGATTTCGTTATGTCACTCGTGCCACGGACTCTCTGTCGTGGCATCGACCTTGACAACATTGATCTAAACTTAACCCATTTTTACTATTGACCCCGACAGGACAACTTGCTGCTTAGGCACGCAATGATGTCACCCAACGTGGATGAAAGGGCATTCAATTTTGACTAATAACCTTTCGCGGCCTCATGCGGCCCCAGGCCGCCTTTTGGACAACCCTGTTCTACACCATTCAGAGTAACTACCTAGCGGTTCGTAACACGAGGGTTCGAATGACTAGGCTAGTTATGTGTTGCGCGTGTTCTCGTAATGTTGTTTGTGTTGTTTCATCGTGGTTTTCTTTGCAAATGATTGTTAACCTCATAGTAATAGCGTTGAAGTTTATTAAAGTGTCTAATTATATTTTTCTTTGTTGCAGGTGAGTTCGTATTTGAAGTGACTAGATTAGTGAATACTTTCCTCGGTAAGTAGACTGTAGTTAGTTAATGATTTATATGCTGTTTGGGTTTAGAAATCGCAACAGGTAATTCAAATACTATATTTTGGGTTCATAAATGTTAGAAAAAAGTTTGTAATCCTGTGATGAATTTTAGTTTCTATACATTAAAAAAATACTAAAATTATTTGGATTTAAAACCTTAGAATAGGAAACCAAAATGTACTTTGAAATATATGTCATTATAATCGAGTCAATATAAATGGATGGATTCCTGTAAAAGATTAATGAATCTTTCATTTGTCTACAAATAAGGATTTCTTAATCATGTTTTTAAATGCTTACTGACTCATTGCGCGCATGTTTGTAAACTTTGTAAACATCTGATTGACGTCTGTTAATAAACTAAATATTTTCTAGCTGCAAATGGGTATTTTCACGAATTTTGATTTTTTTAGATAACTCACAGTTAGGTATTGCTTTGAGCCTCTGGCTACGAGTAATTCGGTTGTGGCTAACATCCGTACTACTCCAGGATGGCCACTTTCTGGAAAACCTGAAAAACCGGGAAAAATCAAAGATTTCCATTGCTCTAGAAAAGTCAAGGGAAAATCAGGGATTTTTTAGAAGAGTCGTTGGAAGTCGGAGAATTTTGAGAGAGTTATAAAACTAGATATTCTTCCTTAAAAACGCTCCTAAAACTCGTGCATTATTTTTTGCTCAATTTTTATTCGGCGAGAAAAAATTCATAATTGGCTCTTTGTCATTGGGAAGTCACAGAGCTGATCAATTTGTAGTAGCTGTAATATTTTCTTTAAGTATGTAAAATTCCAAATCGAATCGTGATTAAACAAATACACGCCCCGGAAAAACGGGAGAAGTCAGGGAAATCTGTTGTAGGAAGTAGCCTGCACTCGTGTGTCTGATCCCATGAGGTGAGGTGAGGCAGGGCTGGCCTCAGCGGCAGCGATCTCGTGGTTGGGTAGCACCTCCCACCTAAGGACGGCGGTGATGGTGGGGGCTGATAAGGCCGAACGTGGAAACGCCGCCCCCTTATCTCGGGGACGTGACTCCGCGCAGGCCACCTGTTCCTTGCTGCGAGCGGAGACGCCTCGGCGGCTGAGGGCCGAATTCGAAATCGACCAGGAATAAGGGAATCCTCAGCCCTTAGTTGCCTGAACCAAGAAAACAAATCAATCATTACCCAACTATGTAATAATATTCGAAAAGATAAATAATAAGCATATAAATTTTTCAGATTTTATTTTTATATCTTCATTGTTAAACAACAATGGTATTTGCAAGTACCTACAAGCCACTAGATAACCACACTTATCAGTAATTATTTTTTACACATGTAATTTAATTTGAAAAGTAATATTATAATTGTATGTGTAGCATACAGGTAAATTTTTCCACAAAAAAAAGAGAAAATAAATACAGAATTAGGAATCACTCCCTCCTCTACTGGAAGACGCAAGTCACACGCACTACACTTACGGGACTAATGACCTAAGTAGTTGACGCGCCCGGAAACTCGAATCAATCAACCACGCCATGCGTATGTGTGTGTGTTGCGTTGTGAATGCGCCGGAAGCCTCGTTGGCCGAGGCCGGTTTTCGCCCGCTTGGCTTTCGTGGACGGGATGGTCATGTGCGTCGGCGGGCGGGGCGACGCGCGCTGACGGCGGGCGTAGTCCGTAGGGGGGGTGGGGTCCCGCCACGTACACACACGTCCTCCCATTCGCTTGATCTTTTCGCACACACTACGCACGGACACATACGCACGGACACATACGCTCGCATGCAGGTACGCCCATTCACAAACGCACACGCAGTAATTCGCACAAGCGCTCACGGTGTGAGACAAACACTCGCACATGCGCGCGCGCACATACACACACACACACACACACGCACACACACACCAAGGTTCACATTCGCAGACACACATGCCACCACCGAGATACATCCATTGATACCCACACACAAAGTTATTCTAACTATCTCTCACACTGTGACACAAGCAAACTCACGCACATACTAAAACTCAGACGCCCAAGTATACGCTCGCTGACACATACAGTCATTGACCGACGCACAATAATATAAACAAAGGCACACATTGTAGCATAATCATTCGCCCGCACTCACACACACACACACACACTGTCAAAAACTCAAACACACGTACGCATACAAATGCAATTACTAAGACACACCGTTCACCAACCACACATTCGCACACACACACATATATATACCACGCTCTCGCTGCACGCCCTCTCTCCCTCTCTCTCACCCTCCCTCTCGCCCTCCCTCTCGACCTCTCGCACTCTCTTTCGCACTCTCTCGACCACTCTCTCGCCCTCTCTCTCGCCTCCTTCGCTCTCTCTCTCTCTCGCTCGCTCTCTCTCACTCTCTCTCTCGCTCGTGGTCGGAAGACGTGAATCGCAAGGCGGAGCGAGGCCACTGGTAGGGGAGTGGTCGAAGGGAGGAGAGTAGCCGGCATCAGAGAGAGAGAAAGAGAATGACGCAGGGGGCGGCGGCGGTGGCGAGAGAGAGGGCGCGATGCGCGACCGTCCGTCGCGTCGCTTCCGCCCTCGCCGGAAGTCCGGTCGGAAGGGTCGCGGCGGCGTGGGAGCGATGCGCGAGGGGGGGGGCGACAGCAGGGGAGGGGAGAGGCTCAAAGCGAGGACCGCAGAGGTTGCGAAAGTTGCGCTGCAGCAACGCGGTTGGAGGACGAATGGCTGCGACGGCGATCTGCGAAGGCAAACGACCAGGGTTGGCAGGGGATGTCACTGCAGTGTCTCTGACCGGGAGATCCTAGGGTCCGAGGATTTTCGACACTAGCTACATAGGTTTAATGCAGTAGCTGTCTGGAGGAGAATTTTACCGACTGGCTGCTCTGATCGGTAGTTTTCCGTGGTTTCTCCGATCAACACCAGGCGAATGCCGGAGCAGTACCCTAACCAACGGGCCACAGACCACGCCATCTTTCCGTTCCGCGTCGTGTCGTCACCCCTTTCTTACACACACTTACTTGCATGCGCTACACTACCACAAATTTCGAGAGATCAGTCGGGAGCTTAGAGCTTGTCCCGGCTGGGGTGGTACCCCGCTGATGGGAGATAACTGGATATGGAAAAGTCCCCAAGTCGACATGCAGGCCGACGCCGGATCTCACCATCAAGCGTATGAAGAACACCACCAACGTCTGTGATTAAAATATGCATTACACTTACGAGACTAATATCGGTAGGAGTAGTGGCGCCCGGAAACACGAAGGAAATCAGTCAAACAATTCGAAGGAATATTAGATAAATCAGGGGGTGTCCAACTTGCCAGTCATCGAGGGCCACAATTAAAACATTAAATGTCGTTGCGGGCCATATTTTCATTACTTTGGGCGATCTACACCTGACTTCCCTCCGATCTCGGCAGTTGGCCCAGCTACTCTGAAAAGGGGAGGGATGGAACCACTCGTGATATCAGGTCGTACTATGCATACCTACAACATATTGGGATGATTTTGAATTTTGAATTTATTAAGAAAAAAACCCTTAAATCTGAACCTATTTTTACAATAAAAGGGATGTTGATTCCGACAGGTAGCGGGTACTACGCGCACAATGTTGTCGCTCGACCAGGATGAAAGGGACTTCTAATTTCACTAATAACCTTACGCGGGCCACAAGAAATGGGAGATACCTGGATACGGAAAACTCCCCAAGTCGACAAGCAGGTCGACGTCACCATCAAGCGTATGAAGAACACCGATAACATCTGTTATTAAAACATACACTACGCTTACGAGTCTAATACCTGTAGGAGTTGTCGCGCCCGGAAACACGAAGATATTAAATCAAGATTCCCCTAGGATAGACTGAGGCCACCATCTGTTTCTACACCACAGCAAATGGCTCCGCGGGTCACCAGTTGGACAACCCTGAGATAGATGGTAGGAAGTACTGATTTGATGGAGGGAATGGCTGTGGAGGTCGCAGTAATTTGTGCAGGACATAGCGAGGATATTGTCATGGTCGATTCTGAAAGCAGAAGACGAGCGATGAGCAGTGGTGATTTCGGAATGTAAAGTTGCATTGAAATTTTTCCTTTAATACCTTTTGTTGTTTTCACGAATTATATAACCTCAGTGCCAACCAAAAGAATATGAACATTTTATAAACCAAAATTGGTTAATATAAGTTTAATAATTTTTTTACTGAGCATTTTTAAAACATCAAAAATTGATATTTTTTTCAGTTTGCCGATAAAAGAAAATCTCTCAGAACTCTTTCATTCTTTTAGTTAGCAATCTGTTGTTTTATGGAAAGATGGCACTTTTTGGGCTTAATTTAATAAGGCATCAAGATAACATCACTAAACAAATGTATAGAAACACCTGAAAGAAATGTGATGGAGAGGGGTGTCCTTATTCTTTTTGTTGGTACTGTACATAAATATCTATTCAGTGAATAATTGTATAGATATAATGAAAAATCGAATATCTCACAAGTGATGTATTGTGATTTGGAAAAATGTTGCCTTGCGTTTTCACAGCAATATATATTTATTTTGAGATCTGCTGCATTCACGGTAAGATACCTATTTCTCAGTATTCCGAACCCAAACATTTTGTCCCAAGTTTCTGTGAAGCCTGTGACGCTAGTCTAGAGGCCATGTCCAGCAGGCACGTTTCATGGACATCTTTTATCCCCGTAGGATTTGACTTTCACTCTCCACGCCAGATGGCAGGTCTCCGGGAGTAATGTCCTAACTAGCAGCCCTACGTCTTTTAAAACGAGATATGACCGGAGATATTTAATTTTGTCCGGCACATGGTAGATCTCATTAGCATGACACACGCATGGACATGTCACAGACGATTTTTTTATACCGTTGGAAACTCCACCATCCTCAGCCGGTTTTGAACGCGCGAAGACGTGATTGGCATTCAGTGCGCTAGTTTCGATGTAAACACAAGTGGGTAAGCAGACAGACCTCTTGCCTTATGCCGCTAGATTGCAACTCAAATTCGGGTCAATCCGTTTGATATCTGTGGAGGACAAAGGTTGGTTTTCCCCGAGATTTACGTATCCCCTACGTAAAATTCCGCCATTGCTCCACTGTTATTCCTATCATATCTTCATCTTCAATATCGAAGCGAAGTGTCTCAGTGCGTAGCGCGCTGGTTTTGCAATCGGGAAGTCCGGGTTCGGTCCCTGGCCCGACCATCCTGACCGAGATTTTCGTGATTCCCCTTCGTCATAAGGCGAATGCTGGGATGATTCAAAAAGTCCACGATCACCTCTCACCAACATTCTATGACCTAATTCATTAATAATAATAAAGTAGTAGTAATAATAATAATATAAAAATAATAATTCACCCCGGGGACAAAGTTGCTCGTGTCCGTGGTCTACTACACGTGTCCCCTGGGTAACGCTAAAATGAGCAACAGCCACCTGCGCGCTTGACAATTGTGAACGTCACGTGATCCCTACGCGCTGAAGGAAAAAACTGCACGTCTGTACTGGTCAGCGCGTCACAGAATGGATAACATGCCAAGGATGGACGTGCTAGATATCGTGTGATCGGGACCGCATCAAGCAGAGCTTATGATCCTGCGACATCTAGCGGGATTACGGAGAAAGACGCGAAGTGCCGTGTGATATTCCATCGTGGCCATAGGAGCTTGAGAGGCAGAGTTAGAAAAATCGCACTATAGTTCCCGTCGTGGCCATAGGAGCTTGAGAGGCAGAGTTAGAAAAATCGCACTATAGTTTCCGTCGTGGGCCATAGGAGCTTGAGAGGCAGAGTTAGAAAAATCGCACTATAGTTCCCGTCGTGGCCATAGGAGCTTGAGAGGCAGTTAGAAAAATCGCACTATAGTTCCCGTCGTGGCCATAGGAGCTGGAGAGGCAGAGTTAGAAAAATCGCACTATAATAAAGTAGCCACGCCTCTGAGTTGGACTCGCACGCCGAGCGCGAACGTGCGTGCGTCCAGCGCCCAGGGCCTGCGACGGCGGGGGAGCGAACTGCTCGGGGCAGGAAGTGCGTGCGCGCGGGGGCGGGCCGGCCGCAGCACCTGTTGCGTCCGCGAAGTCACCGACCGAGACGGCGAGGCGAGGAGCGGAGGCGGCGGCGGCGGCGACCGTCGCGAGGTCGTCGCCAGCACCTGCTGCACCTCGACACCATCGCCGCGCCGCCTCCGTGTGTGCTCGTGCCTGTGAGGTGCTCAATCTATAAATGCGATTGTTAGAACTCTGCGATTTTAGTGCGATTGTTAGAACTCAGACAGTTATACTGCGATTTTTCTAACTTTGTCTCTCAAGGCCCGTCTTCACGATGGGCGATGTCGTGGTATTTCGTGTCTTTCTCAGTGGTGCCGCTAGATATCGCATGATCCCGACCGTATCAAGCAGTGTTTGCGATCCTGCGATATGTAGCGGCACGAACGAGAAAGACGTGGAATGCCGTATGATATTGCATCGTGGCCATAGGAGCTTGAGGGGTAGAGTTAAAAAAAATCGGGCTATATACAGAATGTCCGGGGAGGAAACGTCGAAACTTCGAAAATAAGCTCTTAAGACAATTCTAAGCATATTTTGTGTAATATACTACGTGGATGTTCCGAATGGTTAAGCCGCAATAAGCACTCAAAAGTGGTTTGAAAAAATGATTTATAGGTTTATATTATTGTTTAGATAATTACATAATTTTAATATAAATAAATATTTAAATCAATTGTGCCATATAAAGGAAGGTAACCAATGAAAACCATACGCCCTGGATCCGCTACTGTACGGCTTGCGGGCGGTCGTTTCTCAGTTTTCTCTAAAAGTAGTTTGAATTAATTCATTATTAACTTTCTTATAGAACTAGAAACTTTTTATTTTGAATTACAGTTAACAACCTTCCTTTATAATCACATGAAAACAGATATTTCATTCTTTACCGATTTCCATGACAATTGATATTTCAACACCCACACATTTGTATTTTCAATCACAACATCGGTTTTACATTTATGATTCATTGCTGCGGAGGTAAATTGGTTTCAATATTCGTCAGTGTTTTTTCTAACGCGTTTCACAAATCTCCTGTTCACTTACGTTCGTATGAGGCAGACTTTTAGACAATTGAGTGCAGAGTTTGTTGACTGTAGCTACTTTTTAAAACATCTCATCCGAGTTGTTCTCTTTGCCAGCACACGCGCACTGCTTTGACCCGACAGCACTTTTGAAGGCAACACATTAAAGAGTCGCCGTTGATAAGGCCACTTACGACCACTAAAGTCTTCATGCCCCTTTCAAGCGACAGTAAAAGTGAGCGCATTTTTTATTGTGTTCCTTATCGAGAAGGTCACTGTAGGATATACAGACCCAAGCTGTCGAGATAGTTCTGTATAGAACACACGAAATCATTTGTTTGAACGTATGGTGCAGTAGATGATAATTTTTGAATGGCTTGTGTTCTACATGTAAATGAAGATACTTTCAGAACGAATTTATTACATGTTTGGTTCTTTTGGGATTCATCATCTCCTCATGTATATCGATCAAGTGGTAAGCCTTGGAAAGTAGTATTATAATTTTTCGGGTAGTTATTTTGATTGCGTGCTGCGTCCTTATGGAATACATGAAAGCCATCTAGCTAGTTTATCTACCTTAAATACGTCTTATTTAACTTTATAAATAGTCACAGTGTTTATGTCATAAGAGTGAAATAAACATACGTCATGAGATTTCCAGCAGATTATCTAAGGTACAATCAACACAAAGAGCGGAAACGAGTGTGTCGGTTAAAAGTCACAAGGAAGAAACAAACTTCCATTCAGTATTAATTTTAGGGTATTTTAACAACATTTAAGGTATTTTAAGAATTACCAAATAATATATCACACTTTTAATAGTTGTATTTTTTTTAATCCGTACAATTCCAAGAAGACAAGAATGGCCTGTGTATGAGACAGCCCTTTCGTGTGTCGTGGTGAAACACTTCTACTCAAACATATTTCATTTCATCCTGTACATTTTGTAAGAGGGAATAGCCGCCGTGGTTTGTACAATAAACCTGCCCAATGCAAACGTGGATACTGCGGAAATCTGCCTAATATCCAACGTAAGTCGCGGTCCCGCTAATCACCAATTCTACAGTATTATATTGCATAATGCGGAATCTGACTACATGGAAAAATACAGATCCCTTGAGGATCCGCAAGGAGCAGTGCTTTCATGCCCTGGGCTACCGCTGACTTTAGAAATAAGCTGCCTCTTTAAGAGATTGATGCTAGGACGGCCTAGCGATTTTATACAGAGCTGAACAGAACAGATTATACAGAATTTAAAAAAAATGTATGTCACAGGACTAAAATGTGGCATATAATTATTTTTAGTATAACTTATCTTGACATATTTTTCTTCTCGTAATTTTCTCGGGCTACTGCCGGTAGCCCACAGTTGTTTTTTTTATTTATTTATTGATTTTTTCAGAGCATTCATAGATCAGGACATAAAATACTTTAATGTGTAGTGAAGGCTTACATTCTAACTTACTTAAAATTAAACTACAAACTAATTTGGGTTAGGAAGTCTTCTCCAGACACCTCTAAAAACAATCTATTTACGAAAATTTGACTAGGAATTATGAAGGATAAGGGATATATTACTAGGAATCTAGTAGGGATAATTATTTTTGATTCTGGTTCTGTGAGAAGGAGTTTTCCGGAGTCTGAAGTTGACTAGATGTGGAATTTGAGGTACGGAGTGATAAAACCGAGTGAAGAGATA